>WNLO01000103.1:68981-106420 GCA_021398005.1 Sporothrix luriei | reverse complement strand
CCCCCCCCCCCCCCCCCCCCCCCCCCCCCCCCCCCCCCCCCCCCCCCCCCCCCCCCCCCCCCCCCCCCCCCCCCGCCAGAGAGCACGCTCACCATATTGTAAGGATGCGTCTGGTTCAAATCCATGCCATTCCCAAAGTGCTCCATCTGGTCCAGCCATGTGCCCTGCTGTGCCAGCACCAGCTTGGCCGCTGTCTGGTTGAGCAGCGGTGCAATAGCCGCCTGAAGATCAGTCTTGTTGCCCCAGTACAGACCCTCAAAGTTGGCAAAGTCCTTTGTGATAAACAGCCGCAAGTTCAGCTCACTAGGCATGCCACTCTCGGCAAACTCTTGGAACGCCTTGAGACCATCGACCGCCTTCTCTTGCTTCCAGTTTATGGCGGCTGAGTAGAAGGTCACTACTTCGGGCACCACGAATGTCCGGAACTTGAACTCGGCCACCACGCCGTAGGAGGCGCCAGCGCCGCGCAAGGCCCAGAAAAGGTCAGGGTTCTCCGTCTCAGAACAGTCCACAACTGTTGAATTCGAGAGCACCACCTTGATGCCCACGACAAAGTCCAATGCAAGGCCCTGCGTGTGGGAGCTCACGCCAAAGCCGCCATGAAGGGCGTGACCGCCGACACCAACGCCCGGACATGTACCGTGGCTAAACCCCCGTTTGCCTTGCGCATACAGCTCCGCGGCAATGTGCCCAAGGCGCGCACCTCCCTGGACCGTGGCAATACCCGTGCTGTTGTCGAGGACAACCGAGTCCATGCGGTCTAGCTCAATGACTAGGTGGCCGTCTTCGCCGCCCAGGCCAAAGGATGCATAGCTGTGGCCGCCGCATTTCGGATTGGCCTTCACACCCAGCTTTGCGGCACAGCTAACCGCATCTTGTATGTGCTGTACTGTCGTTGGGACAGCGATTGCCACAGGGGTATAGTTGAGTCGGAGATTGAAAGGCGCTGCATCTTGTGACCAGTCAGCGGTTCCGGGCGCGTCGAGCGGCACACCTGCGTTCTTGAGACAGTCTTCGACCTCTGCATTCCTGTTGAGGGCGGCAGCCGATCCCGGATGAGCTTGTCCTAGAAGCTGGAGAAGCCACAGCCCAGCGACCACGAAATTGGCTTTGCCCATTGTTATAATTCCGGCCGAGCTGCTGTAGCGAGGGCGTGGGTGACGATTCGGCAAGCGGGTATGACAGAATGGTGAACTTGGATGACAATCTGTGGAAAGTGAAGTCGTTTTTCTATGTTCTATGTCAAAAACTTAAACGTACTTGTGAGAGACAGCTGACTTGAACAGGACTGAAAAATATGTGCTCCGTGTCCTCCTCACCATGGTCAAAGGACGAAATAGTTGTTCGGCTGGTAGACCGGACCAGGCACATGCGGAAAATTCCCGCGCCGTACACAATTACTGATTAGAGTATGCAGGGCTGGGACCAAGTTGAGACAGGTTCTTGGTAAAGCGCGTCTGGAGTTCACTTTAGAGGTCACGGATGTGTGTGGTTGTTGTGGGTGGCCGGCTCTGAGGCATTGGGTACGATGACTGGAGAAACACAGTCGGGAAAATTATGATTTCATCGGTGTCCGTTCTGTTGGGAACCGAACGACAACCCGGGGTTTATTTGCAAGACAAAGGCAATAGCGAATATGGTAGCATAAAGCCATATGGAGCTGCAGAACGAACGACCTGGAATCCCCGGCAATTTAGATTGCCGGATCAGACAACTTGGCAAGACATCGCTCTCCTGTTTTCCTTTTTCACTTGTTCTTTGCAGTCATTCATCCCGTACCATATTGTTCTATTTTGCCTTGCTCCGGTGGCATATGAGGACGACGGCTGTGTGCCGACTCATTGTACGGGGTTAGACGCACATCACGTCAGTAACATCGTTGGCATCCTGCTGCCTTCCTTCCTGCTGGTTTATTCCGCGGCCCTGTTCTTCCACGTTGCTACAGCCGTCGTACACTTTAATATTTTTATCAGCCGTTCTTGGTCCACAAATACAGCTGAAATTTCATCCCCATCGACTGCAGACATGGGCCTCAGCATGATGACTAGCCTCGCCGTGCCTTCAAGACAATCATGGAGTCCCTTGAGGAGTCCCTTTGGAAAGTGCTCCGAGAAGTGGGTTAACTGCTTATAGCCTATTTCTGGATTGGGGTTTTGGTCCATTATGCCACAGCCGTAATTTGGTCCTTCGTGGACATTGTGGTAAGGGTGAAAGACGACGCGCGTTAGTTGAACAGCGTTTGGTGTTCTATTGTTTTTACTTTGGTAGGGAGGCTTCGAATACTTTCCGGTAAACGACAGTGTTCTTGTGTTGTTCACAGCCTTGCCATGGACGAGACGGTAGCATTACAACTATTATTCCGGTGCTGCGAACAGAATTTCCAAATTCGGCAATGTCGGCTGTTACAACCGCCGACTTACACAACCCGCAACGACGCAAAACATCACACGGGCTTTCCCTTCAGCGCTTCTCTATTTTAAAAACAGCCAGAACGATTTTCATCCGTTTTATCCGCACTTACGGAGAGGCTGGATCACCCGTACGGAGTTCACATGGCAGGGTTGATTTACCCAGGCCGACGGTTTGCCAATCCAGATGAGACCCACCGAAAATCAAGATGCGGAATGTGAGATCCGAACTTCCGTTTCCCGGTGGTATACAATAGGAAAGAAAAAGCAAACAGGGGAAGGAGCAGCAGTAGAGCCACTCATCGGGGCTGTCTTTGTCACCTCTCTGCAAGCACAGTAAAAAGGAAGCGTATCAAAAGGCTTAGGAGCGGAAGACAACGAAGACGTTTGTCCTCCATGTCTCCCATGATACGACAAGACCAGCATCTAATGCTCTAGAGGATAAAATTAGTTGGCGGGCGTCTGGTATCTACTTACGCAAAAGTTGGAGCTGCCCTATTGATTGTTGCGAAATATGCTGTATCGAGCCATCTCCTTTATCCATCTGGCTGTTTTTTCTGCAGTACGATGCACCCAATTCCGCTTTTATATTTTCCTTACCACTTCCCCGACTTTTAGGACTGTGGGGAAGTGCCTTGAGCAGCCCGGATAATAGAATAGAGGCGCCATGAGACGATGTCGCTTTTAGCCTTTTTGCAAATTCAGATACCTCCCTCGTGGTGAGTTGCATCTCGCTTGCGAGTAGAGCCTTAATGGCATGGACTTGCATCGTATCACATAGCATTTTTTTACCCTGTAGTCTTCGCTCAGTAGAATTGCCCGTGGCTTCCGCCACATGCCAAATAGTGTGGATGCGCGGCGGTTGACATTGTTGTCCTAGCCCATGATAATCACTTTCCAAGGACATTTCCCGATATTGTTTCTCCGCACGGGGACCTGACAGTCGTATATGTTTATGGGCTCTCGTTCATATACCAATTCCGGCCGTATATTGCCGCATCGACCTTGGATATTCAGGAACGTCTCACGAAATACATCCCTTGGTGCGTGCTGTAAGTCAAGTTTCTCATGGCTGCCCTCAGTCATGGATAATACCGTCTTTGTATTTTCTGTGCTTGGGTATTCCCTTCCCCGCTTCGTTGTTTATTTTCTGATAGCCAGTGGCCTGTTCTTGCTCTACTATTTGTTTTGGGCCTCTCCCTCATCTTTCTTTGTTATTTTCCTCTCTGAATTCATGTTTGACAACGCATAAATATTAGTGTTGAGGCATCCGGGAATTCGATCGCACGTCGTTCCATCTATAGCAACGTCCAGCCAGACACACGGCGAATATATACGAAAGAAAAATAAGCACGCAGCTTATCAAACAGATCTGCCCGCCATGGTGACTTTCAAATCGTCTTTGTCGGCACTGCTGTGCCTTGTCCCATCCGTAACCCTGGCAGCAACGTCAAATCTGCTAGTATCGCACTACAATGGAAACCTCTACACGCTGACTCTGACTGCTGGCACCGGTACGCCGTCGCTCGCGGTGTCGTCGAGCGTCAAAGCCTGTGGCCAGATGCCCAGCTGGCTGACACTGGACAAGGTGGGCGGGGTGGTCTACTGCACCGACGAGAGCGGCGCCAACACGGGCTCGACGCTGACGGCACTCTCTGTGGCTGCCAACGGTGCGCTCAAGGTGACCGGAACGGACCGGACGCCCGGTGGCGAGCTGCACAGCACGCTCTACGGTGGCAGTGATGGCAGAAGCTTCATTGCCGCGGCGGAGTAGTAAGTTTGAGTGGAATGGTTGGAGAAAGGTGGAGCGAAAGAGAGAGAGACATATATATATATGCCAGCCAGCTAACACGTCCAGTGATCCCTCGGCCATCGCAACATTCAAGCTGCCCCTTGGTGGGGGTACCAACCTGCAGCGGTTCCATTACACCATGTCTGGGCCCGGCCCCAACCGTTCGCGCCAGGACAAACCGCACCCGCACTCGACGTTCACGGACCCCACGGGCAAATACTTGCTCAGTGCCGACCTGGGCGCCGATCTGATCCGCATCTTCAGCATCAGCGCGGCCGACGGAAAGCTGACCGAGTGCCCGGCAGCGCAGACCGGTGCAGCAGATGGCCCGCGCCACGGCACTTGGTGGGTTCCCAAGGCCGGGTCAGTCGACGGCACGACGCTGTATGTGGCCAACGAGCTGGCCAACAGCGTGACAGTGTGGCAGGCGACCTACCCGGCGAGTGGGGGGTGCCTGACGCTGAAGAAGACACAGTCGCTGTCGGCGTACCCGGCGGGGAAGTCGGCGCCGGCCAACAGCAAGACGGCCGAAGTCCACACGGCTGGCAACTTTGTGTACGCCACGAACCGCAACGACAAGTCGTTTGGCGCTCAGCAAGACTCGGTGGCGACGTACTCTGTGGACCCGGCGACGGGGGCATTGACGTTCGTGGAATCGACTAACGCGCACGCGTACTACACACGCACCTTCCAGATCAACAAGGCGGGCGACCTGGTAGCCTTTGGCGGCCAGACATCGTCGAATGTTGCGATTGTCGAGCGCAATGTGACGACCGGCCGTCTGGGGGGTCTGGTGGCCAATCTGGTCGTGGGCTCACCCGGCGTACCAGGCAACGAGGACGGTCTCAGTGCCGTGATCTGGGACGAGTAAACAAACCACTCGTGCGATTTGGCCCACGTCTTGTGACAGTGGTGGCCAGAAGGACAAAAATGGCAAATTGAGGTGGCTGGAAAAAGCCAGAAGCCGACTGGTCAAAAAGGAGCTCTAACAGACGATGATCATCGAGAGGATAACGGAAGAGGTCAGTGGACAGGCACTGTCGTGGAGACAAAATATCAGACGCGAGACCTAGGACTTGTCTTCTCTTTCCTCGGATTCAAAGTGTATATATAACTATTTCTTTCAGATCGTCTGTATATTTCTTCTTTCTTGACTCAAAGCCACTGCACAGTGACGGTCATCACCGAGCGCCTGCACCACGATCCGCGAAACCCCAACCAGACCCAGGCCAGGGAGGAGTTCTACCAAATACGGTCGCAGGTTGAGTTCGACCGCGCCCAGGACCTCTCCATGCGGTACATGTTTAAGAAGCCGTCTCTGCACCACCACATCTTGCTCAGCTGCGGCGTACTCTTTGGTGGTCAGGCGTGCGGTCCACTCGCACCGTGCTCATCCACCCGAACCTCGGCATGTCTGTCAGTCAGCCCCTGCTGATGTACGCGGTCTGTGTAGTGGTCGGTGCATCCGTCAACGTCACAGCCGCCTTTACTATGGACCGGGCTGGCCACCGCCCGCTGCTATGTATCGGCTTCCTTTCCACCACCATCACTATGTCGGTTGAGACGGCATGTGTCGCCAAGTGCGCCACCAGAGATAACAAATGTGGCAACGCTGCTGCCGTTCTCTCCTTGTTTACTCTTCGTCACTTGCTACAGTGTCTGTATCGACAGCACTGCATTTGTCTACTCATAGTTGGAAGTTCTACCTTATTTTCGTAGTTTTTTCGTTCATAGCCCCCGTTTTGTCGTACTTCTCTGCCGTCGAGGTAAGTATCATGAGTGTATTTCCTAATCCTCTCCATCAGTGGACTAGCCTTTCCTGTGAGAATGCCCGTCTCTCCCTGGAAAACGCAACTCGCTCTTCGCCGATACCGTCGTAGTCAACTAGACCAATGCCACAGCTGAAGAAAAAGCGTATATTGACGAGGTCATTGCTGAGGCAACTTGCAGCGAGCATCTAGATGCCGTAGAGGCCAACGAAGCGCAGCAGTCTAAGGAAAGGTAGTTTGGAAGTGTAGCCAAACTCAGTAAGGTCCAACGGGGACCTTCTCGCTACCTACGTAGCGGCAAAGGAGTTGCTGTAATGAGCACGGGAAACACAGTATATGATATATTACCAAGGAAACATCGAAAGTAGAATATGTTTTAAAAGAATAATGCAAAATTCCGTTAAAAGGAAGCGCAGGAAACGCAACAAAATTAAAAGATACCCTGTAAGTTGTTGTCGCCTAAGCCATCCGACCACCGACACGAAATGCAAAAATATATGAAGGAACGAGTAACACCCCTTACGCCAAAAGGTGCATATGTGTAGACGGGTCCTTGTCCATCCATTCCCTGGCCGCCGTCCCCAATCTAAAGTGCCGTCACGTCTCCCATAGTGCAACTCTTCTTCTACACCGTTCCGCTGATGCTCAGCTCCCTGATTTCCTGTAGCACCTGCTCCACCCGTGTATCAAGCTCACCATTGGCATACTGATCGCGTGTGTCTGCATCCAGATACTGCTGCACCTGTGCCATCCGACTGTACGCTTCGGCACAGAACCGAAGCTGGATTTTGACAAGTGCCTCAAAGCTGGGATCGAGGTATGGCACACGCAGGTCGATCAGTTGCGGCAGTTCTGTAGACAGTTGCTCGTTGAGTTGTTCGTATGCTTGCTTCGCCATGTCGAGCTCCTTCTCGGCACGTGGGAGTTTGGTCAAGTCTTTGTCGGGCTTGTCGACAAGCTTCTTGACCTTTGCACGGAGGGCATCATAATCGAGCAGCTTATGACTGCGTTTCTTCATGCCTAAATGGGAAAAAGGCGGGAAGTCGAATGTCAGATATCGAGTACGATTCAAACGAAGTAGAATAGCGCCGAGGAGAAAACTCAGATTCCCAGCCTCGCAGGCAGTGCAGGCACACGTAGGCACTTACATTCATTGACGTCGGGGAAGTAGTTGCAGAATCTCGAGATGGGGTCAAACACCGTAGCTCTAATTTCGAATGGTCAGTACTGCACAACAGTTGTGCCGGAAGGCATTTGCTTTCAGCCCAGTATCAAACCTACCTGTACGGTCCATCCAAAGCCTTGATGGTTTCTGAGTCCAGGTCCTCCACCGCCTGCTTGTAGTTTCGACTCACACCATCCTTGGCTCCGGCATCGCCATAGAACGCGTCAATAGTCTCGGCAATCCGCATCTGCGATGCTGTCATAGCTATAATCTCGGCGTCAGAATCAGCTCCTGCACGGTAGCCTAACTAGGTAGAGCTAACTTACCTCTTAATGAGTCTAAGTAACCTTTGGCCTCTTTTTGTAACCGTGTCGCCGCAGCTTCCATTGTATGGAACCGTCTGTTCGTCATACATCAATATCACGTCGTTCTCGTCGTCCGGGATGCTCGGGAAGAGTGTTGGCACAGCGGCTTACCTTTCCTCCACCTCGTAATCACGGTCGCTCGTTTTCTCAACATGGCCTGTCTTCATCATCACCTGCGTCGTAGCGCGGTTGACATTTTTTTTGAAACCTGCGGAGAGTTAGCGGCCTCCAACAGGTACAGTGTCTGCGATCCAAGATCGGGAGTCAATGGCGACATACCAGCCCACGACATGATGGGCAGTTCCGGCACGACGAATATGATATACTCGTTAGAAAAGTCGAACGGGATTCGTTCGTTTGCGGAATGTCAAGCTGTCTCGAAGTGGAAATGGCCAAATATGGTCCAAGCTGGATCGCGAGTGAAGATGCTGAAGGCGACCCAGAGCAATCGAGTCCGCACGTACGCAGGAAAATCGCGTCGCAAAGTCGACCTTGGATACGGGAAATATGTGAGGACAATGAGCCGTAGAAAGGAAATATGGGTAATTCTATTGTCGTCGAGTTGTCGTCGAATGCGAAAGTTGAAGGGCAACCGGGGAAAAGCTGGCGAGGGGGAAACTCAGCCCAAATTATGCCTGTGGGACCACCAGGCCAGGGCGTACCAGTGGCAGTGCGTTCGAGGGGCCGTGGACAATGCCAGACTGGCCCTACGTCAGCGACCCATCTAGGCGACGACAGGAATAGGCAGGTGGGTGATGGAGTTAAAAGCTTAGTCATCTCCATTTACCCCAAAATGGGCTTCCTACGAAAACTCGTCATGACAAACTAATTGAATGCAGCCCGAGCCAATACAAGCGTCCGACACTCTACAGACATCTCGACGTGCCCAAGATCACTGGTCCGGAATACCATTGCCTCCGATGGCCGGTATCTCCCAGGTTCTTGTTCTCAGTATCGGCAACCCAGGAGCCTATCTCAACACCTTGCACTCGGCCGGCCATGTCGCTCTCGAGGCATTGCGCCGTGAATTGATGTTACCACCGTTTGCGCCGAGCCGGTTATTCACTGGCAAGTATGCACCGGTAACAACGTCAGGTGCAGGCCAAGGTACTCAATATACACTGATACAAAGCCCAACGCTCATGAACGTTTCTGGGCCATGGGTTGCTAAGGTATGGAAGGGCGCTTTAAAAGCCCAGGACGACGCAGAGTCAGCTCGACCGGTTGATAGACTAGGTCTTGTTGTCATACACGACGATTTGGAGATGGAGCTCGGCGATCTCTCGGTACGATCCTGGACGCGCAGTCCCCGTGGGCATAATGGCCTGAAGAGCATTACCACAAGACTCCGACCAAGCGAAGTTAACGGAGCACAATGGGCCCGATTATCAGTGGGCATCGGCCGCCCGGAGGAGCGAGACAAGGACGCGGTGGCCGACTATGTCCTACGGCAGATGACAATTGCGGAGCGTTCTGTACTCGAAAGCCTCGGACCAGGCCTGGTTAAGACACTGCGGACAATCGAAACACAATGGGCCGCAAAGGAACTCTAGTAGCACCGAAGAGGCGTCAGGATGAAGCAGATGGATGAGGACGAAAACAGTCAAAGGGAAAACAAGGAACAGTTTTCGTCGAAGCTGTTTCCAAACGATATATACAACAAATGCTCGGCAAACCCTTCACGGGTTGCGAACGATTACGATACATGTTCGCCAAAGTGAAGTCACACAACAGAAACGTTTCGTCTTTATATTTTTGACTTTAAAACCTGAAGTAACCTAATGCTCCAGTATGTAGAAAATGTTAAGACGCCTCTGAAAATCGTCAGCCTGTCCCACCAGTTATATGGCTCCCATTTCGCCCCCCGGTAAGTGTTGAGCGACATACGGAAAGAAACAGACGCCCCTCCACCAATTTAAGTACATGTCCCAGAACCCTTTTAAATATCCGAAAGTGAAAAAAACAGCACATTTTTTGGCAGAACAGATGGCGATCCGCATAGGCAATAAAGACGGTATACTCGAGGATCGAGCAGTAACGAGCGTAGTCAATTGCACCATTTAGGCAGCGATAGTGACCTCGACCTCAACACCAGCCTCGACTGACACAAAAAGCGTTAGTACTATTGTTCGACATTAACCCTTGCGTCGTGTATCGATCCAAAAGAGACGTACTGTTGACAATGACAGACTTGACAACCTCGGTAGGCGCGTGAAGGTCGATGAGGCGCTTGTGGATGCGCAGCTCGTACATATCCCAGGTCTTCGAACCCTCACCGCAAGGGGTCTTACGGGTGGTAATCTTCAGGTTCTTGGTCTGTGGGAGGAGAAAGAAAGGTCGTTAGTAACGTTTCAGGTAAACAACAAAAGCACAAGTCTATCAAACATATTTCGAATGGGAACGTTCAACATACCGGCAGGCGGACGGGGCCCTTGACGGGCAGGTCCTTGGAGCGGGCACGCTCGATGAGCTCCGTGCAAACGCGCTCCAGAGACTGGACCTTGCGGCTCGTCAGAGTGATGCGAATACGGTGAGCCTTGGGCTGCTCGCCGAAGTCCTTCTCGCCCTTCTGGTAAGACATGTTGTCGGTTCTGGTTGATGGTATAGATTTCTTTAAAGAAAAGTAAATTGATGTTTACACAGATGTATCGTCACGACTCGAGACACTGGGGTACTGCGGCAAAGTGATGACGAGGATGGTGATTGTGGAGGAAATAAAAATTAGGTACGTGGAAGCTTTTCGCGATAGCAATAGTTTTTTTGTTCCTGCAAACTTTCGTGGGATCCACTATTTTGTCGTAGGGCAAGAAAAAGCCGTTCTAGTGTACACTACTAACATCACGTGAAAAGATACGAGTGCTCTTATTTGCGATGACTAATCCGTTGACAGTATGAACGAATTGAACCGTAACAATACAAACTCACCCATTATGACTCAAAAATGCAAAAGAAATTATTTCCGCTCGTTAAAAGCATTCTCACGTATCACTTAAATTTTCCCGGATTTTAAAGAGCAAAAAAAAATTACTAAAGGCTACGAACGGGGAGTTCCCAGCCATATAAAAATCTCTCTCGCCGGGAATTGAACCCGGGTCCCGGGCGTGACAAGCCCGTATACTGACCACTATACTACAAGAGACTTTCTTGGATATTGTTTCGGCTTTGTTTTTCTCCTATATAAGTAGCACTTCGGCATGCAACATGCGTTCTCATACGCTCAACGTTATCACGTTCTTGAAAAACAAAACATGAAGTAAAATGAGGAGTATCGAAAGCCTCTTTCCCGTTTCTCTCTGCTTCCCACTCTCCGTGGGCTGTCCTCTTAATAGCATTATTTGGCTAGAAGCTGTATTGCCGACCAGCGTTAAGCCTCACCTAAGCAGTTGAAAACGAAAATCAGTTCAGTCACGTTAGCTTTTTGCAATTCTGAAAATATACGTGTTCGAATAGACTTTATGGCAGCATGGGTATGTATAAAAAAATGCAACAAAGCTAATATTAATAAAAGAAAAACCGCAATCATCCATTTATTTCATAAATCTCGTTCTAAAGGCAGTGATGAGCCTAGCTAAAAGGAACCAAGAGAATGTCCTTATCGTCCCTATGAAAATTGTCATGGCATCATTCACCACCTTCGTTGCTTCCACCGGTTGACGGCTCAGTTCCGTTGCCTTGCGATGAGCTGGGCCGCATCACGGGTGCTGTGTCTGCCCCAGTTGGGCCGGTGGCAGCATGGACGGTTTCCGCAGCAGGTAATTGCCATGCGTAGGTAGTATTTTGGCCAGTTACAGTACTCGGTCCAGCAAGCGCAGTCCCCTGGAATGACGTTGCTCTCACGGGAGCGACACTAGCGGTTGATGATGAACCCGACATTGGATGCTGAGATGGGCCGGCTTCATATATGTCACCAACCGTAGTATCTGAAGCCAGAATAAGCCCCAGTTGCGTAGGGTCAACAGCTCCAGGGAAATGCGTATTCGGTGGCTGGGTTTGCGGTACAGCCGCGTGGGGATCTTCTGACAACCTGACTAGTTGCACATATCCCCTAGGCATGTATGGTAACGGGTTCCCGACAGATACGACATATGGAACAGCTGTTGGTTGCGGGATAGGAACAGCGTCAGTTCCAGCAACAGGTCCAATACCTGCTGATGGTGGTGGCACATCAACAACCATTTCGCTCCCTTCATCCATCCCGTCGTCATCAGTGGGGGCATCTGCTTCCGTCTCGTCGAAATTCAGCAAATGGCCATTCGCGGCATTTGGCACAGGAGCTAGGTAATCGATGGTCGTCCTCAGGTGGGTCGGTATCGCCGAAACGACCTGTGGGCGGTCGCGGAATGCAGCATAACCAGGCTGGTTATTCAAGTGTTCCCGTAATTCGGAGACACCTTCGCCAGAAAAAACACAAAACACTTCCCGTTGGTGAAGCGTGAATTCTTGGTTAATGTCAGCATTATACACATTTTGTCAGATACATTACATCATTTGGCCACAAATGATCATACCTGGAGGAGGACTTCGACAAAAACGGCCAAGATCGTCCCGAAGAAAAGCTGGAACGCCCGTCAAACTGAGGTGGGTGAGACGATGGCACGAATTAAGGAGCTTGATAATGCCCTAACAACAAAAGCGAACTGTCAATAACAGGAATGAGGGGGGGGAGTGCTTGAAAGTAATGCATGTGGCTTTCACCTTACCCGAATAGTGAGCGAGGTACAGTAGCTCAGGTGAACGCGCTCCAAACTGCTGTGATTGTAGTACTGGCTATCGATGACGTTCCCGTCCATGTCACGCCGTTGCCGGTGACGTTGGTTTGCCCTTGCTAACGCATTCACGCTCTCGTCTGTGATGTTGCTGCACTTCACTAAACCGATGCGTTTCAGTTTGGGCAAGGTAGCAAGGCGAGTTACGGAATCGTCGGTCAGATGTACGCAACAGCCGAGGTCAATATACCGGATACGGTTGCAGCACTGTACCAGCTTCTTCACAGCCACATCGGTGATTTGACTGCAGTGCCCCAGGTGAACATAATGCAAATTTTTACCCAATCTTGCAATCGAGTTGACAGCACTATCAGTGATGTTGCGGCACTTTGCGAGGACGAGATTGCGCAAACGCGGGGCCACCGTGATGATCCGGTCCACGGCCTGATCCGTCAGTCGAATGCAAGATGTCAGATCGAGAATTCGGAGGTGTTCATAAACCCGCTCCGGAGGCAGGTTCAGAAAGACACCGTCACTTATGAGCTCACAGTTGGCCAAGCGTAGCTCACGCAGGGTTTGGCCTTGTGCCAGGAGCTCTGTGACGGGGTCATTCGTAATAAGCCTGCATTGATGGAGATCAATCTCGAGGATGTTGGGACAGTGTGTCGCAAAGGCACGAACCGCATCATCTGTCAGCTGGGAACAATCGTTCAGCTTGATCTAGTAGGAGGTCAGTCGGGAGTGTCATGGCCGGTAAACAGATCGTCCAACATCATAAAACTTACCCGCTTGATATATTTGCAGCTCTCTGCAAGCTTAATCAAGCCTTCGTTGGAGATCTTCGTACAGCTCGAAATATTGAGACCTTGCAGTCTCCTGCAATGTTCTGCGATGGCAAACATGGTGGCTTCGGTTATCTGGTCGTCTCCAGAGATATCCAAGGCGAGAAGATGATGGCTATCCTGTACAAGCGGAATAAGGCCAATGTCGGTCAGGCTCTTGCAGTTTGTCAACGTCAAGCGCTCAATGCGGTTGCATATAGCAAGGGGCAATACGCTCCCGTCGCTGACTTTATCAGCGATGGACGCTAGGTTTAGTCGCTTGATGAAGTCCTTGTAGTGAAAGTACTGTTCGGGCAACCCGAGGGTTTGGCAGATAGACTTGTGACGGCCCCAGTTGGTGCAGGCGGGCCGATGCCAAAGTAGGTCGACCGAGTTTCGAGCCCACCGCTTGCAGGTAAGCATGCAGTGCAGCAGGTCTGCTGAGGACCCCAGTTTTGCAAAAATGGATATCAGAAGTTCGTTAGGCAACCTGTTTACAGGGGGTATGCACGCATTTTCGTCGCCATCGTCGGCTACGTGCATATCCTGAAGGTTGGAGACACCAAGAGACGACTCTGAATCGTTGGGGGCGAGGAAAAAGTCAGACTCCTCGTTGTCGTTTGGGGCGGGAGAGTTTGTCGATGACGATGAGCGAGATTCTTGCACCGTTCCTGACTCCGATTCTTCCGTTGTAAAAGCAGTCCGGGATGAGGACTGGGCGGCCGTGACATCGAGCGACGGAGCTTGTTGCCGCCGGGAAGCTCTACCGCTCGGATGACCGCTGTCAAGCGACGGCGCAGCCATGGTCAGGTAAGGGAGGTAAGTTCGTGAGTTAGCGAACTGGTTTTCAAAAAACCAGTCGGGGAAACCCTGCCCTGGGTTCGAAACACCTTTCTCGGACTGTCGCTAGATAGGTAGGTTGGCCCCAAGTGTAACAGGACGAGAAGGTGTACTCGTGGTCGCTGAAAAACAGAAAGCGAGCCTCGTAATTATGCAGTCGCCTCCCCAAACAAAGCCCTCTTGGGCTACGGAATCGGCAAGGTCTTCAGCGGAGAAAAGGGCGAGGCCGTGCAATGGTTCAACTTGAGGAAAAGAAGGTTGTCGTAACGATGGAAAAGTGCGGCCGTCGTAAGGAAACGGAGGGGCAGGATGTAGGGTGTCGAGAATCTGGGCGAGAACTAAAATGGTAGCCAGGCGTTGCTTTCGTAAAGGCCGTGATGGGAAAACAAGTCTAGGCATACAAGAAAACGATGAATAAGACGAGAATGTGTCGATGTCCGTCAGGATGTGAAGACGATGTGATGGAAGAACAGCGCAAATGAGCAACAGAGCGTTTGGCGGAGTTGGTTGGGCTAAGAGATGATGCTGGATGATTAAAAATAAGGAAAGAAGCGGCTAGGCCGGCGGAAATACGTCGTAATGGATCAGAGTCGCCCTTGGGGCATTTATTGCCTTCGTCACCATGAGGTGACTTGTTTCGATTTTGTTTGGGGCAGGTATTACTGCGCTGAAGCGCATGATGCAGCGGGACTAGAACAGAAGGTCACAGGGCCATTGCCGCTGGTTTCACTGTAAACTGGCGGATGGGCCAGGCCCTGTTAGTTCCAGTTCAGTTTAGGCTAGCTAGACCCCTATATCCAGCCCTGCTGTCTTGCTCAGAATGCAAGAGGAAAGGCGAAAGGGGGGTCTACTTTTCAGCCTTGTCTTGTCCATCCGCAGACCAGTTGACCCTCGACCTTTCCGTAGTTTTGTCCTAGCAACGACCCAACAGTCAAACATTCCTGTGACAAGCTGAGAATGCGAAAGGCGCTATACAAGGCAACGCCATAAATTTCGACGTCACATAATGTAAAATATTTCGAACCTATAAATTTCGATGCGGCTGCTATGTCCTTACTTATGATTACAGATAAAAAAAGATATGTATATAATTAAAAGCCTGGCAACGAAATAGAGCAGAGAACAGACTACTGAAACAAATCAAGCTGCACGAACGTACGATTAATATGATGCGTCAAGTAGAAACCTCAACGCTCATCAACGCGCCTCGCACCACTCGCAAACTATTTCTTGCAAGACAGCCAAAGAACAAAGTTGGCGTCGCGGCCTGAGATGCAAAGGGGGATCATAGAGAACGGGCCTCAGCAATTATTGTCCCAAAAAAAATTGACCGAGGAAGGAATAGCCCGCTTAGCTGCAGTCAACTAAGCTTGCAGTGTGCCGATCCCGTCTCTCATTCGTCACCATCACTTTGTCTCATCAAGGTAAGGTGCCGCTCGGCGCTTAGCCGCACTTCGCCACACCACCTTTGGATTTCCTCGCATTTCAAGCCCTTTTTGTTTCTATTTCTGTAAAGTGGTAGGAGATTTGACTCTCAACAGTTGCACGACACATTATCCTGTACGTTGTCCTGCCTTTTCCGTTTGGTTGGCGATAGCGACAAAAGACTCGTCTGTGACCTTCCCACCGTCTCCAAAATCGGGACAAAACTTCGTCTTCCACGCATGCGCATCTAAGCGACAACGACCCAGTTGTATACCGTCGTTTTGGAAGTATCTTACATCAACGGTGCTATTGTAGGCAACAAGAAGTACGTCTCTTTGTAGTCGTAATCCTTGGTCCACCAAATTCAACAATGTATCGAATAGAGACAGATTTGATAAAGGCGAGCACCGCCTTCGATATAACGACAAGAAGCTGCCGACCTTATGGCATCCTGTAGGAAAGCGAACCAACCGCTTCTATTATGAGCGTCATGAATGGACCAAGAATCCTCCCCGTTTCGATGACTGTGGACGACTCTGACGTTCTGGAATAGTGGGATTGTAGTTACTTTCGACACCCGTCCACAATTCAGCATGTGTCTTATCTGTGGGCTTCGAGTGCCACTATCGGGGTCAAGTATTGTTGCATATATCTCTATGGTCGTTGCCGTGACATGCAGCTATTTGACTTCACTGTATGTTTTTCGTTTTTCGTCTAAAAAAAAAGAAGAAGAAACGCACTTAAGCAGCCTCCTGAATACAAGAAAATATAGCATGTCCAACTTTAGACTTCCTCTATCAACAGGTGTAACAAAAGCTGGAATGAAAAAAGGTAGCTCTTTAGAACAGTTTGTAGAACAGGTTGCGCAAAAGCTGCTATCCAGCAAGATCCCCAAGACAAATACGCACGCGCCCCTCATTAACTACATACCAGGCTAAAGCTGACAAAAACAACCCGGTGTAGGTGCATGTTATGACGTTATGGCGAACATCCTCAGGCTCATGACTAGTTTCACTAGCGTTGCCGACAAACAGCGCCTGGCTTTGCCTGTGAATTTTTTGGTCAGCCCACCTTCGCACCTACATCCCAGCAATCGTTTACCATCGACTGAATCCCAGCTTCACCACACAATTCGAGAGATCCGCCACGACGCCGTGCCACCGATACACCATGCTGCAAAGAATTGCTGTGCGTACGGTGGGCTCCCACCCGTTGCTCAATGTACCAGGCCGCAGATGTGCTTTGGCTCAAAACGACCATCTTATTAAGCCGTTGCAAAGCCTCCAGCGCCGGACGTTTCTGCGCTCGCGCGACGGCGGGGTCCGTGGTTCGACCTATGAGACACTCAATGTCCCAAATCTGGCTCGTAAGCGGCATGACTACGACCGAACGCGGCTAATTTTCCTGGCAACTGGGTCGGTAGCCGGGCTCATCGCCATGGGCTACACGGGCTGGCAGGTGAAGAAGGTGCTGGAAAAGAACCCGAAGAAACTGGACGCTACCGGCACACCACAGAGCGAGCTTGCAGCGCGTAAGGTTGTTGTTCACAGCAAAGATGGCCGTGAGATTGTACCTACGGGCAACAGCATCGTGACCGAGTTTCCTCGTACCGTTGACCTCCCGTTGAAGCTTGTTGGCGAAAAACAACAATCGCCTCCGTCCGACGCGGTGGTTGTCGTACCACAAGTAGACGACAACGACGGACCTAGCACTGAATACACACTTGTTGGGCTCGGCACACGCACCGTCACATTCTTGAAGTTTGAAGTGTACGTCGTCGGTTTCTACGTGGCAACCGCCGACATTGCGGCGCTGCAGAACCGCCTGATCAAACGGGTCAACCCCATTGCCACGGCTCTAGTATCCGGTGAAAAACATGAGCTGCGAGCTTCGTTACTGAATCCCACCGACAGCCAAACCTTGTGGGACGCCATGCTCGAGGAGGGTGTTCCCATGCGGTCACTCTTCCGCATTGTCCCCGTAAGGGACACCGATTTCCATCACCTGCGGGACGGGTTTCAGCGGGCCATCAAGAGCCAGGCGCCCCGTATCCTAGAAAAGGAGAAGGGGGCGGGAGCGAGTAATGATACCGCCCCAGACTTTGGCGAATCCATGCGAGAGTTCCGCCAAATTTTCAACCGCGGCAAGGCGAAAAAGGGACTGGAGCTGATGATGGTGCGCGGTTCGGATGGAGAGCTCAGTGTCATCTTCGATGATGGTAGGTCTATGGGTCGGCAGCTTCTAGGCACCGTTGGCGATGAGCGGCTGTCACGAGCTCTGTGGTTGAACTATCTGGGTGGCGCGAATGTGGCCAGCGAGGCGGCGCGCCAAAGCATCGCGAACGGCATGATCGAGTTCGTTGAGCGGCCGATCGGGACCGTAGCCGCACAAGTTGTATAGAAGCCTTACCTTGTAAAATTATCTGTCACATATTTATCTGTCCCGTATATATCACCTGCACTTCGGCCTCACGATTATTCAAACATTATCTGTAGTAACACTCTTGTTTTTGTAACGTCTCCTGAAAACTATGGGACATTTCAACGTTCCAGTGAGATCTTTAAAAACAGGGTCTGCTCAAACGGATTTCATTGGAAGCTGCTGCTTATTTGCAGCATTGGCTGTTAAGGCAGATTAAGTAGTCGCCAAATCTGTCATCAAAATACGGGGACGAGTGAGATTTCGAGCGCCGCGTGCGGCAGAAGCCGTGTAAGACCCTCACATCGTCCGATTTTGCAACAAACCAAAAGAAACGACAATATATCTAAGCAAGCGCGCCGGCATCCTTCAACAGGTTCTTCAGATCCTTGTTCTTGTGCGCCTCCAGATCGGAATTACCGCCAATATGCTTCTTGCCGATAAAGATATTCGGAACGGTGCGTTGGCCGGAGATTTTCTGAAGTGCGTGCTGAATCTCGCTGCCGTCGTCTATGTTATCCGCACCGTTAGTAAGTGTCCTTAGATTACTATTTACGGGACGGGGGCAATATTAACCTACCCTCCAGGTCAAGATCGATAGCATAGTATTTAGCACCGAGGTCGTCGAGTGTGCGCTTCGTGCTGCGGCAGTAAGGGCAGTACGACTTGCTGAAGACGACGACGGCGTTGTCGTCGATAAGCTGCTGGGCTTTCTGTAGGGCTGCCATGTTGTCTGCGGGAGCGGATGACGAGAAAAGTCGACTGAAGAAGTACATTGAAGGGACTCTTCTTTGTTGGCGTAGTTTAAAAGACTGTGGTGCTGGGGTGGAAGAGCTGGGCAGTGAAGGAGAAATATATGTCGAAATCGGCGCACGGTTTGATGACGAAATACGCCTCTGGGCGCAAAAAGAGGGGCCTTTGTGTATCCGGGATCTGTTTCTCAGTGGCAAGGCGAGTCGATAAATTCGAACGGACATTTGCAAACGGTCCCTAACAGGGTGTATTGCTAAGCCACTAGATGAGGAGGGATATTTGCTTTGCGTGATTAGGAAAACCGGCCTTGCGTTACGGCTCGTTTTGAGTGGTTGATAATATGCGGGTTGGAGCGAGGAATCCGTTCTTGCATACAAACACGCTCGCTGGGGTCGTCTGAACCGCAGACTTGTCAAAGGGCGCTTGCGGCAGTGTTTGCTAATTTGTAGTTTGAAGGGGCCTCCGATTTGTCAACACAGCACGGGCTGAACTCGGCTTGTGAACCGTGGAGTAACAGAGAAGCTCGCGGAAGGTGGCCAAGTCCCAGCCTACCTTTTGTGGAGCCTTGCTCCGGCCCACGGATTTGGTGACAGCAGTTGCACATTGACTAACTTAAGAACGTCGACGAAGCGGGCCATGAGGATCCAGCCAGCCTCCATCACAAGTTCTGCTCTCCAAACCAAAAAAAAAAAAAAAAAAAAAAAAAAAAAAAAAAAAAAAAAAAAAAAAAAAAACGAACCGACTATGTCATTTACGGCGCGATTGTAGTTGGCTGTTGTTTAGCGAGCGCAACCCCATTTTTTGTTTTTCAAGGCGCTAGCATCCGCCGACGAGACAAAGATACGTCACAGAGACTATGCAAAACATTGCTATAAACGCGGTGGTTCTTTCCTTGCCTCAATCTGGGCTCTTTATGACGAACGATAAAAGGCTGTCGTACGCAACCGTACTCAGTTTGGCTGAAGCACGCCACTCCCATTCGTGTAAAATTTTGGACATAGAACTCGTACGTACGTCGTAGGTGTCATTTTAGAGTACGATGATTTACATTTGTATGGCTGAAATTTCATCACAAGGCCACACGACGTTCATGTCATCGGGCCCAAAATGTGGATCGACATGGTCATGTGACTATCCAACTGGCAACTTTTCTGAGGCCCGGTAGCGCAGTGGGCGGGCCCGTTTGGAGGCCAGGCCCAACCAATCGGTTTGGGCAGCCCAGCTTGCCTAGCAAAACCAACTGTTCTGATTCAACTATCTTACTTAGCCGGTGATATTCTGCTCGTTGTTCTCAGGTCACATTTTCGTTCTATTCTCCATGCCATGCGAGCCATCAACAGGAAACTACTCAATAGTCTTGCGCGTCGCAGAGTCCTGAATCCACTTAAACGCAACTAAGCTGCCCAACAAAGGTCAAATAGCTAAGTATTACTAGTTTATCTTTGATGGAGCCACGCCGACAATAAACCTGATTGCTACCCCCTTATTCCTCCGTCTCCCATCGTCAACTCAGCCCACATCAGGAAATTCTTCCTCTCTTGTTATCCAACGGCCCAACGCACGCATCGGCCGCTGCCCGTTGTCCACTCCATCTCACGTGGGGTCTACGCAACCGCCCACCGTTTTTTATTCGTCCAACCGTCTTCTACCGCTGAGATCCGACGCGTGCTGCCCAAGCATTCCTCAACGAACAACGGATCACTCCTCAAAAAAGGGACATCGGTGCGCCGCAGCCGACATTGTCTTGAAAGCATTCTGCCCCTCGACCTCTCATCTTTCTTTCCTAGCACATCCCCAAGGTTTCCCACACGGTATGCGTATCGTGTCCTGTTAAGGGACCGAACCACTCGCCAAAGTGGCTTCCAGTTCCGCTGCCGCGGCATCGTTGGGTGCCCCATTTGCCAGCCTGGCCAACATCACGTCAGCCCTGCTGCCAAAGTTGCCCTCTAGCTTGCAAACATATCTCGATTCATCCGTCGACACCGTCGCGACCGCCCTCGCCAACTCGTCCACCTACATCTACTCCACCACAGGCGTCCCGCCGACTGCCCTTTACGGCACCGTTGCTGGTGCTGTCCTTGTAGGAGCCGCCGCACGTACCATCGCCTCGCTCAAGAGCTCGGCATCGAAACCAGCCTCCACCGCCAAGCGCCCTAAGGTCTCTCGAAACAAAAAACGGAAAGCTGCCAAAAAGGCAAAAGCAGGAGGGACAGCAGAAAAAGACGGCATGCGGCGTTACGGCTGGTCGACTGGCCAGCAGCTGTCCCCGTTCACATCGACGCTGAGCCACGATGGTGTGCCAGATGTAACCGATGATGACTACGAGTACATAACATCGGACGACCTCCATAACCGCAACCTCGGCGCCCAGTCGTCGCCTTTTGAATATGGTGTCACGGGTAGCCGCACGGGTGGATCCTACTTCCGCCCGCCTAACGACGACAACCTCAACGACATTCCCCAAGAGGATGTACTGCTTCTCCGTCATGGCAATGAAGTCAAGGAGGAGTTTTTCCCCGCCTTTTCCATTGGTGACGGCAAGCTCTTCACCGAAGATGTCCGGGACCGTGTGCAGCTGCTTTACGACTTGTCCGACGCGCAAACGAAACACATCAAACTGTACTACAAGGGGAAGGTGCTAAAGAATGACGAGGAGCCGATCTGCGTGGACGGCGTCAAGAACAACAGCGAGCTCCTGGTTGTACTCCCAGGTGAAGAACTCGAGCAGAATCCCAAGTCGCCAACGAAAAAGGGTAGGCCTGCCCGACCGGACCACAGTCCAAAACAGCAAGCCGGACCGTCATCCTCCACTGGCAACCTGGAGGTGCCGCCTCGTGGACGGCCTGATCAAAAAGCCGGCCCATCAAGCCGCGCACACTCCGCAGCGTCGGGGGCTTCTGGTGCATCAGGTGATTCCCGCACCTCCAACATCTCCAACATTGCGCCACCCAAGACCGCGCAGGGTTCAGCCATGGATCAGTTAAACAGTATCGACACTCACTTCGAATCCCAGCTCCTACCTCTGTGTAAGGAATTCATCCAGAATCCGCCTTCCGATCCTAAGAAGAGAGCTGACGAGCACGCGAAAATTTCTGAAACGGTTTTCCAGCATGTTCTCTTGAAGTTGGACGCTGTGAGCACTGGCGGCGAGGAAGCGACACGCGCGAAACGCAAAGCGCTTGTTAACAAAGTGCAGGAAATCCTAAAAGATGTCGACTCCAAAATTAAACCTTCTACATGAGTTAGACCCAGCCTGTTAACGTTGGAAAAGGGTGAATTGAAAGACATCCGTTTTGTTTCTTCAGAAGCTGTCCTAAGTTAATGTTTGGCATTGCTTTTTCTTTGAGTATACTGCGCATATTTGTATCAAAGCCCTCCATGTTATATAACTGGATTGGAACTACATGCATTTTATTATTTGAGGAACCAAGTTTGTTACTGAAAGTGATTATTAAATGCTCCATGTTGACGAGCGCAGTGGGCGACTAAAGTCAAATCATATGCAAGCCGTAACTTGCGGCACTTTATCGCCCATGCATTTGGTGGCTGCACATAGTAGCGCGATAGATGTCATCACGTGATATTTCCAGGCGCATTATAATGACTCATCAGGATCTACATCACATGATCAGGTTGGAGAGCCCTAAGTACTTTAAGCCTCCACTCGGCCCCCTCTTTGGGCCTCGCTTACTTCTTTTAGGGGACATAGAATGAACCAACCAGCCCTAGTCTAGAAAGCACCACACCAACAGCTAAATTCCGCCGGCGCCGCAGAGTTTTGGGATAAATTTTTCTATTGGTGGTGGCTAGCATTTTCGGTATCATTTTTTTTGAGCCCACCATCACTTTCTGTGTGTGAAAGTGGACTGGCATTTTCTTCTCCTCGTCCTTCTCTCCTTCTCAGGCTTTCGCGATAATCAACAACATCAACCACCCAGCAATTCCCTTCGACAACGATCGAAGTCCACCGACGGAGGGCATTAATAACGTCGTGCGTCGCAACAGCAGAAGAAAAACTAGACAGACTCCTCACCAGTCTGTTCTCTTTTTTCTTTTCCCTTTCCATTCTATCGTCCCCGACACGCCCGCTTCACTGCGGCCGATAACACATCACACAAAATGTCGAGCTTCGAGTCTGTTGTAAGTGTTGCCTGTTTTTCTTACTACGCTGCGCATGCTGTGTTTTTCTACCTCGACTTCGAGAGGCATCTCTCTGTATTTCGAACCGAATCAGCTGTACAGATGTGGCCCCGGTTCACGATACAGCATTGTCAATTCTTCGCGCCCAAGAACATTGGAACGTCAGTGCACAAGGAGGGTTTATGCCCAACTAAGGAGGACTTAACGTCGAACTATCGAATATTTGACTACGCCATTCTTCGTACGGTACACTTTCAGTTGAGCTTGCCACATTCGAACGAACTGCAAATATCGCAAGCAAGCATACGGCAGCGGCCTAGCGATATGGAAATCGATCGAGGGAGGGAGACAAGTCAATATTGGAAATAAAGGGAGCGAATAGCGATCTTGCAAAATATCAACCAGTTTGCTGACTTGGTTTTCAAATAGGTTGTCATCGATGGCAAGGGCCATTTGTTGGGCCGTCTGGCCAGCATCGTTGCTAAGCAACTGCTGAACGGCCAGAAGATTGTGGTTGTCCGCTGCGAGGCTCTGAACATCTCTGGCGAGTTCTTCCGCGCCAAGCGTATGTCACCACTGCCCTCCTACCCGCTCCAGTCAAGACGCATCATTCCGAAAGTTGCTAACATGGTATCATTCCTTCTGTTTAGTCAAGTACCACTCCTACCTCCGCAAGATGACTCATTACAACCCGACTCGCGGCGGTCCTTTCCACTTCCGCGCTCCCTCGCGCATCTTCTACAAGGCTGTCCGCGGTATGATTCCGCACAAGACCGCCCGCGGTGCCGCTGCTCTCGAGCGCCTGAAGGTCTTCGAGGGTGTCCCGCCCCCGTACGACAAGCAGAAGAAGATGGTCGTTCCCCAGGCCTTGCGCGTCCTGAGACTGCAGCCTGGCCGCAAGTACTGCACTGTCGGCCGGTTGAGCCACGAGGTTGGCTGGAAGTACCAGGATGTTGTTGCCAGGTGTGTATTTTGTCCTTGCCAGGAGACGTTCTTTCGTGGCTTGTTGGAGCTATCCTTTCACGAATCAATGTTAGCTAACGTGACTTTCTACAACAGACTTGAGGAGCGGAGAAAAGCGAAGGGCGCTGCTTACTACGAGCGTAAGAAGGTTGCCGCACGGCAACTGACCGAGGCCAAGAAGAACGCCAAGGTTGACCCCAAGACGGCTAAGGCCCTCGAGGCTTTCGGCTACTAAGCGGCTGAAGTCGTGGCGGGTGTCTTGGGAAGAGCGATAAAATGGAGAGAGCGGCGAATTAGAGCAGCGGCGAGAGAGAGTGGAATGGGAGAACAGAGTTTGCAACGGACCAATGCATGGATTCGACTGCTGGCATGCATGAACAAGACTGCTGTATTAACAGTGGTTGGATTGATCTGCCATATATGTATGGCTCTTCTAGCTCCTTGCATCCCTGCACCTGCATCCCGTGCCTTGCCCGATCTTTGTTTGCTTCTTTTTTTGTTTGGGGCACTTATGTTTTTATTCTCTCCAGATTTCGGGGGGCGTGAGACGATTTCAACGATGGGCGTACAAAGCTTCCTTGTAAAATAAAAAAGGAGTGAAATTTCGCTTGGGCAAAAAGGAAGGATACGATGCATCTCAAAAAGAAACTAAGGGAAAAAAAAAATCAAAGACAAAACCGAAACCTGGGAAGGGTTTCAAACAACCATTATTTTTGACAACCCCTGTCTATTACTCTAGTTCTAGGCAAATGAACAAAAAAAATATTTAAAAACTTATGAGACCCAGCATTTCCATACATGTCCCACGGTCAGTGTCAATGGTACGACAGTTAGCAAAGTCATCGGCATGATCATACAATCCACTTGAAGAAAAACCAATAGCATGACAAAACAACAATCCTCACGATGTTCATCAACAGATATTTATTGAGGGAGCCCTGAAAACTACTTTCAACGGTCACGAGTGGGTCGGTCTTCCAGGCATAGCCGACTCCAAAGCCACGAGGCTGCGTATAGAGACCGTACGGGTACGCCCCGATTGTCCGCGATGGTTCCAATAAACTCCGGAGAAACGTCACGGAGGTTGTTAACTGCTTGAGGGGGGTGGCATCAGCCTAGAGCCAGTTGACGATTCCAGCTAGCATTACGGACCTCAGAGACGGCCCACTCTTGGTTAGCTACACGAGCAAGAATTTTGCCCTGCTTGTTCTGGCTTTGGCAAAGAGCGAATGGCATTCTGGACGTACGCAAACGTAGGAGAGACTATCCATCATATCAAGTTCCTGGTAAGAAGGCGTCGTTGCCGCTCGCTGTTTGTTGCATTTGCTAACCAAAAGTGAGCAATTAGTCTCTGGAGGTGCAAGAGCAAAAATTAAGAAAGTAGACAACTTGCCAACATTGAAGGCACTTCCTCGTCTTGCGTCCCGATGGTATGCAGCGTCCCTAGCTACGGGCTCGTGGCTGTTCAGGACCATGACGCCGTGCCTGATAGACTCGATGGGATCCAATCGGGCGACATCATCTACATCGTACTCTTTCTATCCCGCACCCTTGAGTTCGGTTGGGCGAGCCTTAATATGCTTCGAGAGCACTGAAATACTCCTTGTACAATCGCCTTGCGTCGCGGAAGAATCCTTCAAATTGTGAGCTTGTGCTTGGAAAAGAAAGGTGAGAGACCAGCCTCTTGAGGTAGCCTGTGGGAAAACCAGGTGCGCAAAACGAGATTGTCGGCTTGGTAATTTTTCACGCTTGTCTAGTGGTGCAGTCATTCTGGCCTCTCCAACTCGTAAATCGACATGAATGGAACAATCAAATTTCATTCTCAGTTTACACTTTTTTATTTGACTTCAAATTTTCTTGGCACAACACTTGTAATCACTTGTCACTTAATCATCACAATATTGAGGAAGGCGACAGGAGCACAATTCGTATTCGTTTTAGACTTATTATGATGGACGAACCCAGCGTTATTTTACAGTAGTTGAATGCATTGATTTTCTTCTTATCCTCTGTCTGTATCCCAGGTCCCTGTCATACACATTTTCTGTAACCCGTTTCTACCAAACAATACCCAACAGCACAAACCACGCCCAGGAGAAGCACACAGCTATACCCTCAGATTTTGAGATACCGCCGTCCCTGGTCGTCTATGAGTCGGCCCATACCGAGCTGCCACTGCTTTACTTGGTCGTCCCAAAGCAAGTCGTTTGCCCTGATAGGATTCTGGAGAGGGCTACTTGGTAACCGAAGACTCATTGCCGTCGTACGAGCCGTTTTGTTTGCGGTGGGACCAAAGCTTCGCGTGTCCTCTCCGCTTGCTTTGTTCTCCCACCAGCTAGTAGTAGTTGCCCGAAGTGACTTGATTTTCTCTGTGCCATTTAATCTCGCCGCCTCACTCCACAAGTGTCGTATTGACTCTGAAGATAGTTCGTCTTCCTCGGTCTCGATGCGGTGGATATTTCTAGCAAGCCCTGCGTTCAGTCGCTGAAGGATACGGCCACAGGAACGCACTCTGTCCAATTGCGATTGGGTAAATTTGAGTCGAGGAACGTTTTCAGTTTCCGGTTTTGTGCTGGTGGTAATCGGTATCTCTTGCGGCCGATTCCATACTTTGTTCAGACCAATGCCATTTCTAGTACCGGGCTTCTCTTCGTTGTCAAGTTTGGAGTTCGGAGAATCTTGGTCCCTGTTGCCTTCGGTTATGTGGTTTTCAACGCAATGCTCGTGGCTCTCGTTGTCTTCGACATCCTCGTACGCTCGACGTTCGTGCATCGCGTCGATTTCGTTTTCGGCACCTCGTGGGTGTGAGGCATCCGCGCCTCCGGCGGAGGTTTCGATCATGGTTTTAGTATCAGAATACTCCCGAATAACTGTAATTCCTTGCTCAGAATGATCGTCCACAATATCGCACTTAGATACAAGGTCACCGAGCTTGTCGATATCGGCTTGGTATCGTTGAATGCAGTAGAACACGGCGTACCGGTGGTAAATAGACATTTTGTAGGGATGATATAAAGATACAGACATAGAAGACGGAAAAGGAAGCGAAACAAAAGCGACGGTGGACGTCTGCCGATGTTATTGTGACTGATGTTTTGGTCAGTATGACAAGAAACGTTAAGTAAATATTCGTACAGCGGGACGATAAAAAGGAAGTTCACATCGGCTTCATTGACCGCACAACGTACGCAAAACATACATACTGCAACATACATTCTGCCCATCAAACGCTCAGGAGCGAGATGGTAGAAATGGAAGTGCGTTGGTGATATGCTTGACGGCGACGCGATGGGGTTTCGTGTTAGTATAGGCTTGCTAGGAGCAGATTGGTGAAAATAGAAGATATCTGGTCGGCAACTATCTGAGAATAATCTGAGAGCCAAAAGCAACATATTAAAGACCTGTGGGTCAAGGTTTATCACGGGTTTGACCACGAAGCAACCAGCGTTTGCTGATATTTGCATATTTCCTGTTTCGGAAAGAGCTGGCGCAGTCACTCTTTCTTTCTGCTTGTAGAACTCCTGTTCTGCTTTCTTGAGCCAGGGTAGGAAGGAAACGACGGTGTCATCACTGCTAGTAGAATGGGAAGGAGCTATCCTGGTGATGCGTTACCTGTCGAAACTGCGATTGATTAAGAGCATCATCCTCGACGTACTTTGGCAGTCGCGGGAAATCCCGATTTACTTTCACAACGAGAGTCCGAACCAGTTACATCCAGTTGCTGCCACAACAATACTAAAATCTCCCGCCCGCAATCAGACAAATACGTATGTATGCATCTGTTCCAGTCACCATGCATATTCGTACCATGAGCCAAAAATTCTAGGTCACTTCTATCTGTCCTCTAGGTCACTGGCCTCCCAACTCCTCTCTCGATCTCCGTAAAAAAAGCTCCACCACCGCCCTCTGTTTGTCCTCTTGGGCCCTGCGTTCTCTGTCCTTGGCCAATGAAGGGGCTCGACACATCATTCCACCAAATACTTCGGCATAGCGCCTCTCGCGGGCAATTCGTCGATCTAGGGCTTCCAGCGCGGCACTCGCAGGGCTGACACCGGGTTTTCTAAAACTACTCAGGGACCGGCGGCCGATGCTACCTATACCGCCAATGGTCGCGCTAAACCCTCCTCCTGAGCTTCGTCCCATGGACCTCAGCGCGTCTAGATCCCCAAGACTTAATGGTGAAAGCTCCCCAATGATCCTGGATAGCGTAGTTGTCAAAAAGACAAAGGAGATGTTGTGGTGTGGCGCCGACGAAAGAACGTCCAAAACCGTGCTCTTATCCGTCTCGCTATTCGGATCTCGCGCAATTGGATTGACACTCTTGGATCCATTCAGTGATAAAAGAGTGGCCTGGTCGATCTGAGACCACAATGGGATCGTCACGATGCCGTCAGTGAGTCCCTGCAGGAAGAGGAGGAGGACATGGCTAACGACCTCAAGGCGCAACAAAGATGGCATCTCGGGTTCGAAAGCATCCAGGACAGGTCGGTCCTCGTCGAGGGCTTCGATCACTGTGACAATATGCCGATTATCCAGGGCGCGTGTCGTGTCTTCGAAAGGCCAGCCTGCCTTGTCGCTGGGAATTTTGAAATCCTCGAGCATTTGCTCATCCGCAATGGATCGGTCGACGAGATTTTCAATCGTCTCTGTCAGTTTGAATAGTTCCTTCGGCGCGGCGCAACGGACGTCGAGATCGTAGGAGATCGAACCTAACGTTGTCGTGTCTGTCCTAGGCGTCTGGTCACTCTTCTTTGTGAGTTCTTCGTGGAGGGTTGCCACAAATGCCCGGATTCCGCCGTCTGGCACGCGCACCAACTCTTCAATTGATCGCCCAATGCAAGTAGGTGCCCACGTTCCGCGGACAGGGACGAAATGGTCCTTGCCTTCGTCCACACGAAGAACTAGTACATCCTCAAGCTTGCTCACGCCATCATTCAACATGCGAGCAAAAGTAAGGTCGCCCACAAAAACTTCAAGAAGTGCGTTGACAGTCTCGCCAGGTTCAAGACTAACCTCCTTTCCCAGATCCATCGGGCCTTCTTCGTCTGTATCCTTGTCCTGGCGAATAAAAGACGTAGTGAGCCACTGATAAGGGTGGGCAAGAAAATCGCTGGAGGTTAGGTCTTTAGTCGTCGGCTTTTCGACAAAGGAAAACACAGCCGGCACACCACCTGTGTTGGCTATCGTCAACGATGTCGATGCTTTCTGCAAAAATACAACTAGCCCAAGGTCAACTGCTTCGTCCGACCCCGATATGTACTTGCTAGTATTGTGGGCCACGCGGCTATCGACAACAATCGTCACACCGGGTCTATTTTCGTTCTCCGTGCGGTCAAGCTCCCTGGCCACCTCCGCGTGCACCGCTGCCTTTAGCTCTGGGACAACGGCATCATAATCAACTGTGAAAAGAGACACGACAGGCTTGTGGTCGGACGACTGGATACGCTGGTGGGACGCATAAATGTCCAGGTGAATGCGGTCCGCAACGCTATCCTGCGGTGCGTCCTCGTTGTCCTTATCAGGGTTGTACTCGCCATCATCGTATTCGTCGTAGTCTAAACTTGAAGCGGTAGTGTTGCGTCTTAATAAATCGTCGCCGTCTGTATCCGGTTGGTACTCAAAAAGGACCTCGTCATCATCACCAGCGTGGTCCAATCCGCGCTGGGTCATCTCTTTGTCCCGTTTCTCCGCCTCTTCCTTATCCTTGACTTGTTGCTCGTAGTCGTCCTTGTCCTTGCGGGTGCGGTATAAAATCCGGTCGCACCAGCTAGGGGCACGCCGCTTTTCGCTTGAATCAAATAAACCGATTGTTCCAACGTCGTATTTGTATGATGGCAAAAAAGTAATGCGGCCCTCTCGCCAGCCGTCGTGAAATGCTTTCCGCTCCCTGATCGCCCTTCCCAGTTGGTCATGAGGAAGCAACGAATCAAGGGTTGCTTGCAGAGATGCCGGGTCTTCAGATGCATCAGGCAGAAACTCGTCAGGGTCTGGCAGCGGTGGAAGCAGTTTCATATCGCCAACAGCGTCTTTACCATCATCGTTTGCTTGCGCCGCTTGGGCCGTTGATATTGGGTCTGCAAATGTCTTCGTTGTACTGGATGCCCGACTAGACCGGCTATCGGTGGGTGTAGGATTTGTCAAGACTATTGCTTCTTCGCCCGCAAGCGAGTCGTGTCCGCCAGCTTGAATACCACCAGACCTGTTGCTATCCACCCGCTGCGTTTGGCTTAGATCGTATTCACCTCGCGCATGCAAGGTGAGTATGCGGCGAATATCGTCTCCTGGCAGATCATCCAAGCGGAAATTGAGGTCACCAAACCAAAAGGCAAAGTCGGCATCAGCAATTTTTTCCGGCTCCTTGGTCTCCGGTAGGCCCGGGTGGTTGTATGGTTCGAATTGTGTTCGGGAAGCGATGTGGGATACGTCCCAGCACCGTCGGTCAACATGCGACGCTTCGTTACCGCTAGCCAGGTGGCTGTTGACAAACACCATCCTTGTCGACTCGCCCAGGACGATATTGGCCGATACAGCTCCTTTGTTTCCCAGTAATCCCAATAAGCCAGTTCCCACGGCAGAAGTGCTTACGTGGCTGACCGTAGCGGCAACCTCGGAAGAAGCATAGATTAGCAACAGAAGACCCGACATCTGCTCTGAAGCGACAAGTTTGTAGCCGTCCGGCAGGGCAAGTTCCAACGCTGTCTTCCACCTATCCAGAACCGGTGTAGTGGAATCGGTGTATACACGGTTCATATACTGGCTTGCTACATTGAGGTCAATAACCTCCTGTAGACCAAGGGCATAGAGTCCGATCTGGTCGTCGCCCATGACACGCACAGCAGCAAGGTCCTCCCCTACGCCGTCTTCTTGTCCCGCAAAGGTCGTATCGGAAGTCTCTCTTTGAAGAGCGCCATTGCTAGAAGCGGCAATAATATTGGAGAGTCGGCGGTCGACACCCTTTCCGGAGACAAACCAGCTTGCCAGGTCGTGATCGGTGCCTGGACAGGCGGCCACGTTCCACGTGCCAATCTTTACACGGACCCGGTGAGGACGAACATATTCGGAGCGGCGAGCATATACTGCACTGTGGAGGGAGTGCGGTAGAGCGTTGGAAGCAGTGACGTCGACAGGCTCAGAGGTATCAGACCTCGGAGCAGGCGGGTTCGAGGAGGAATCATTTGGGAGCGCCATGATAAGTATTTATGCGGGCCCGGCACAGTAAAAGGTTCGCGAGCAAAGAACAGGGCGAGGTAAAATGAATGGGAACACCAAGACACCGTGCAGTGCTTTGCTCACCGCGCGGGTTGGAAGCCAGGAAAGCTATCCAAAGCTAGGCGGTAGGCATGTCGTTCGGCAACCTGAGAAAGCATGAGACACCGCACAAGGCAAGGCGAAATATCTACCTTGGTGGTAGTTGTGTCAGGGTGGCGTGTCGCGTCGTCGTGTTGCAATGTCTATGGCTGCCGTAGATCCAATGTCAACTAACAATAATAAAAAGGTTAGATCGGATCGTAGTATCATAAAGACAGGAGTTGGACACAATATGGAACAGCTTGGTGCGGTGCGAATACAAAGGCGAAAGTTAGATGCAAGTTGAGTGTCATGGGAGATGAAATGGAGTGCATTTGGTTGCAAAGCAGATGCTTGCTGATGACGGAGGGTATTGAAAGGACCCGCATTAAATCTGCGAGAGATCAAGACAATAGTGGGCTTGATCTCTAGAACTTTGCGCTTTGGGTTGCGGGGAGGGGGGGCGGTTCGGAGCATTACAGGCCCGAAGAGTGCGCTGTAAGCCGTAATTATACCGCCATAAAGTCAATACAGCCCACCGCTAAATACGATTGGTGGCGGCGCACTTTGCGTTGAGTGCTTCAAATGCCAATGCTGCCACTTCTAGACAACAAACACCCAATCATACTCGCATGGCCTAAACACTGACCAACACCACAATCCCTTCCATAGCAACACTCTTCCCGATCGAAAGCTCGACACTTCCCGCCGAAACCAACACGTCTACGCAGACCAACGAAAGCCTCATTTGGGCGTCATCTGGGCGTCTCGATCGACCTCCCCCGTCTTCTTCGAGATACATATCATTTCAGCCCTCTCCAACCGCAAGCTAGGCTACAAGAAACCATGCCACGGAAGGCGCATAAGAGGCAAAAGTCACAACAGCATGGTCCGCAGCAGCCTCAACATCATGACATACAACAGCTGCCACCACACCCACAACAGCAACAGAACAACCACACTAGCAATGGTCCCTCGGTAGATAACCAACATCCGACCGATGTCCACATACCTACGGAGTCTATCGACGATATGAACTTGCGCGTCTTACAGTGCTACGAGCCGACGATTCGAAGCATCGAGGCTGTGGCGGCCAGCTCCGTTGTCTACGCGATCAACGACGAGGCAGGCGGCTGGATCAAGGCTGATCCGCAGATTGAAGGCACCCTTTTTCTTTGCGAACAGGAACCTTTACAAATCGAGGAGTTTGTTCTACCAAGGGCTTGTGTGTTCGTGCTCAATCGCAAAGGTCTCATGAACGTGGTGGTGGACCTGGCGCGGGTAAGCAAAGCCGAGGTCCTCGGGGATCTTATTACGCTCGGCATCGAAGACGAAGAAACTGCGCCAAAGGGGCCAGACGGAACGAATGGAGCAAGTGGGCAGCAAGTGCTCGGTCTGTGGATTCACGGCAACGGCACAACAGGCAGCGGGTCGGGAATGAATGGTCCTCTGTTTGACCCCGACGTGGTAGTGCGACGGTGGCAGGCCGTGCAGGTAGCTATGGTGAACATCCTGGGCACCTCACAGCTTTTGGACACGGTGGGATTCCTCGATACCGCAGCCACGATGGCCAAGGTGAAGTTAGCAGGCCTGGGGCTCAACCCAGATGGTATAGCAACGGCAGCGGTAGGGCCACAGCCGAACGTGAAGGAACTGATGGCCATGGTGTTGGGGCAAGCATCAGGGCAGGGCCTGGCCCAAGAAGGATTATAAGGGTCGGGCAGCACTGCACAATTCAGTACCGGGAGTTGCTTCATATACAGTAAATGAGGCCATCGGAACATGTTGACCTGTGTTTATGTCCTACGCTGAAGGGCTCCTTCTTCCTGTCATCCTAGCAACTCCTATTCCAGGCTGGGTTGCCGAAACACGCAGAACTATCGGAAAAGCCAGCGTTCAATATCTCCTGGTCAATAATATAATTCAAAGATATAACTATCTCTCCAGGCCCACGTCAGCACCGAAAGTCGAGCAAGGCGGGCCACACCTCGACCGGTCCATGTATCGGTGACGGGTGGCCTGTCGGCAGAGTGCACTAATACCTTGAAAACCACTTCTATGGCATATCCTTGGGAATATCGCAGTTCGGCCGCCCCAGCCACCACGTTCATCGACGCCGTCAATACCATCTCTCGTTCTTTTTATTCATAGTGTCTTAATATGTAGTCACGTATCTCAACGACATCTTAATCCACAATTGTTCAAGCATATGCACAGACAACATGTTGTATACATATGCAACGACAAACCCGTCTCTTGATAAATACATCGACATATTGTTGTGAGTGGAAAAGCAGAGCATGTCTTTACTATGTTCCTAGATGCCAATGCTGCCGTCCGTCGTTGTTGACGTGTCCGATAAGCTAAGCTCGAAATCGTCATCGGCACCCATCAGCATACTGTCATCATCATCCACGATTGTGATGGTGTCTGTTTCTGCCTTCACGAGTTTAGCTGCAGGTGTCTGGCTCGCTGTCGAATCTACCTTGGGCTTTTTCCGCTGGCGTTGACAGGTCGATCGTACAGCCCGTTTTGTTGCTCGCTTGACTATTTTTTCCTCGAGGTTTTCGTTGGACAGGTAGGCCCATTCGTCGGTCACATCTTCGCCGTCCTCATCAACCACACGTTGGGCAAATGAGATCAACATGCTTTGAACCGTATAGATCTGGTTGCAGTCATGATTTCCACAAGTCTCTTGATTAAAGTGATGCAAGCCCAGCGGCAGTCCTGTCTGGCTATGCTGTGTTTGCAGAGGGTGCACCTCAAAAAGCACGGGGTTGGGGTCCAAGGCCTGGAGGCAACGAAGAACGAACCAGCCGTGGCCAAATGGTTCGTACTGAAACAAGTATTCGGCAGCGTCCACTTCCTAGGTTAGAACCGACGGCGACACGGGTTTTAGATAGTCCATGGATCCGGTTCTAGACGCCTCGTCGAATGCTCTATGTTGTATGGTACTCGGCAGATGACGGTTGTCCTTGCATTTTTCCTAGATTTGGAAATAGCATTAGTATTGTCTTATGTCTCGGGCTAGAGTGGGAGGCTCGAAACTCTTCTCGTATAGACGAACAAGAAAGGTATGCACGTCCGTCGTTGCCTCTATTTTTGGCAGCCTTGTAATGCAGGAAGAGTGAGGCGTAAAATATGAAGACATCGGGCGCTGGGATTGCTGTACCGTTACGGTGGTGGCTTGGGCGTCACGGTCATTGCCGAAAGACATTACACCTTTGCCTTTGCTGCGAGCAACAGCCGAGGGCTTCTTGGCCCCAGATTCCGCGCCTGTGTTGGCGATCCTTTTGGCGGATACGGTTGGTGATGGCATTGGCTGGGGGAGTGTGGCACTCGTCAGCTCCGGGACTGGTGTGCTGTCGATTCCAATCAGCAAAATGAGCCGGCGTAGACTCAACGGCACCAAGTCTCTTAGCATTTCGTCGAATACCCTGTGAGCCTGTTGCTCGCCCACAGCCTTGCATACATCGGATAGGATTGCCGCTTTTTCTTCATTAAAATGAACGAGCTGCTGGGTGAGAACGTCGCAATGGTGCTCCATCGGAGCATCAAAAGTGTCACAGATTCGGTCGAAGGCCGGTTTCCATCTGCGTCGGATGGATTCTAGATCCATCGCGGATTTGCGCGTGTTGTTGTGGCTCTCGTCGCCGTCCATGGCCCCGTACGTGATGTTGTGTCAACGCCGGACAACAACGGTGTTGAAACACAAGGTACTGAACACAAAATATCACAACTTTGTGGCTGTGGGTGAGAATGAGAAAATCCGGCCAAAACGTGGCGTCGCCTGTGGTGAATAATATCACGCGTTGTGCTTTTCTCGCTAGGATAGAGACCTATGGTCCACTGTTTTAACACACTCAAATCAGTGACAAACAGTCTTACTTCGATGTCGTACGTCGTTTTATTTTCAACCCAATTTCGCACAGGCAACATGATACGACGTAGAGCACTTTTCTCGAACAACCCACCAACCTGGATGTCAATAAAACAGCGTTGCACTAATCGCACCTCCAACAACCACCCTCACGGGACCCACGTGATTCTGCTTTTTTGTTTCCCTTTCCTTTACAGTTCCCCATTGGAACTCATCTACGCTGACTTGCACAGCTGCTTCTCATCGACCAGTGTCCACAGCTCCGCGCCAGGCGTCGCCGGGGCCCAGAAGACACCGGCGGGGTCGTACTTGATCTTGATGTCATACAGCTTCTTGTAGTTGGCACCCCAGAAGGCCTGCTGCCAGTTGGGCTCATTGACGTCGCCTTCGTTGGCATACACTGCACCGCCGGGGGCAGCTTTGCGCAGTGCGTCGCCCAGCCGGGTTAGGTTTTGTAGGGCGTCTAGGCGGCCGGCCTCGTCAAGGCACGCGGGCGGCTCAAACGCCCAAAAGGTCGAGGTGGCGGCGTTACGCCACACGGGATGCACGGCACTGACAGTTGCGTCCGGATCGGGGACAGCGCGGCCCGGGTTCACGGCGACGCCAACAAAGGTGTGGCCGGCGTTAACCAAGTCGCCGATGGCAGTATTGATAGCAGCGCCGTTCTTGGTCACGTCATCTTTGCTAAGCAACCTTCCGCTCACGAGCGTGTTGCCGCCGCCGGCGTCCACATCGGCCGAAAACAGCGCGTGGTACAGGTCGTCAAATGTAGGGTACGACACCGCCTTGCTCAAGGTGTAGGTGACATTGAGCGCGGTCAGCTGTGAGACCAGCGGCGCCACTATTGTGCTGAACTGGTCAACGGTGGTATTAGGCGCAACAAACGGCCGCACGTTAAGACCGCCTGTCTTCGTTACTGTGTATGCCGCATAAATGCCAGCGTCAACAAAGGCACTTGTCTGGTCGTGAAAGGCGGCTACGGCCTTCCAAAAGCTGGGCTGGTTGTAAGCAATGCTGAGTGTGGCGCCAGTGCAGGCGATGGCCGGGTGAGTCTTGACAGTGACACCCGTGATGGCTGCGAAGGTGCCCGGGCCGCCGCCTTTCAGGGCCCAAAACAGGTCGGCGTTGGTCTCGCTGTTGATCTGGACCTGCTTTCCTGAAGCTAAGATGGCGTCGAAGGCAAGAACATTGTCCGAGGCTGTGTGGGAGAAAAGGATAAGCTGGTTGTCTGTTGCCGAAAATAGGGTGGCTTACTGACGGAAACATGCAGGACGACTTACCCATTCCATAGAGTCCGCTCAAAGGACTGTGACCGCCTCCTTGAACATAACCACCGGAGATGCCGACCGTCTACCAGGGGAGTCGAGATTAGCAGAGCATACATGAGGTGGCGGGGAACAGGATAGGGAAATATTGAAGAGGGGGGACGAGGGGGAGGGGGGCGGTCTACCTTTGACTCAGCACCGACAATGTCAACCCCCTCTGCCTTGGCCGCGGGATAGAGGTCGCGGAACAGCACGCCCGCGCCCACCTTGACTGCACCACCAGTGTAGTTTCCGGGCCCTGTGTAGGACTTTATGAACTGGATATTGTTGAGGCGGTGGGTGTTGAGGGTCAAAGAACCGAAGCCGGCTGAGCGACCCAGGTAGTCGTGGCCGGTGTTGCGGATGACGAGGCGCAGGTTTTGGATCCGTGCGAAGTTGACGCTGACCTGCACGTCGAATTGGTTGTTGGCAGTAACAACCATGGAGGGCGATAGGCCCTGGGTGCATGTGGCGCCGCACTTGTCGGCGGCGGCAGAGCACGAGTCATTATTCCAGAAGTTGGAGAATGTCTGGGCGGACTGGTCAACGCTACAGGGGCAGAGGTGAGCATAAGAGCGGAAGAACAAGGAGACCACGTCAAAACCCGATCCGCTTACATCCAGTTGGCGTTGGTCCAGTTCGCTTGGATGGCCGTACACACATCCGCATTGGCTGTCGTCGCGTTGCCGTACGTTGGGTAGCAGGCGGCGGCAGGTGGCACAAACTTGGCCAAACGACCTTGCACGGCCTGGTTAAGAGCCTGCCACCGGGAGTCGGTTGGCCAGCAGGGCTGGTCGGCGTAACACTTGCACGTGGTTGTGTTGGCGCGTGCGAGATGTGGCGAGGCGAGGCTGCCGGCTGCAGCGGCAGTCAGGAGGCCGAGAGACAACTGCATGGTGTGTATATGCCGAAGCCTCCTTTCTTACAGTGGCTGTGAGGACGAAAGCGAAGGGGGACGAACTCAATGCCAGAGACACGAAAAATATCGACGCCACGGCTACGCAAAGAATCAACATGCCATCGCACCAAGATTTGAGACGAAGTGGCCTGCAATATATACATCCAGAAAACCCTGAGCGTTCTGCGGCCGTCGGTCGTCGTCATGGCCGCTCCGGATCCTCGCGTCGACCCATGTGGAGCATGGACAGGAAGATTTGGTACGAACGTTTTTGGGGATCCGTCGATTAAAACGCGGGCGCTGTTGTCCGGCTTGAAAGTGGCAGCGCCCTGGTTAACTATACTCCGTCGTGATATAGATAGAAACGAGAAGTGCACTCCGCGGCTGAGTGGATTTATCAAAGAGCGCCTGTATACCTTGCCAGTGGTTTCTTATTGATATATGTATGTACATAGACCAATAATCTCTCCCTTCTTAATGACCTTCCCAGTCTTTGTGTTTAGCG
>WNLO01000103.1:0-68884 GCA_021398005.1 Sporothrix luriei | reverse complement strand
GCGACAGTTGTGTATAGCGACAGTTGTGTATAGCGACAGTTGTGTATAGCGACAGTTGTGTATAGCGACAGTTGTGTATAGCGACAGTTGTGTATTTTCCTGTTCACTTTGGTTTGTTATTATTTGCAATAAGCTGCGACTCCCGAAGCACCCCGTCTGCTGCCCACCGGTGTAATTAACCGGTTGATACTAGTCAAGCCAGGAACAGATCGCATTAATTGCCTGAAATCATAGATTCAATCCGTCATGCCGGACCGTGCACCAGATGGTCGACGTGCAGGTGAGAGGGACCACGTCCACGATGATGTTGTGTCCGTCTCTAAATTGAGCCCCAGGCGGTTCGGCTGCAACATCCACCCACCGTCATTTAGTCTGCCAAGACGCCCGTGCCGGTTGCCGCCAGGGACGAAGGAGTGTAAAGAAGCAGAAATCGTTAAAAAGGAAGCTCATATGGGTTCAAAACATTTTAAAAAAGAGGGGGGCGAAGCAAGTCAATTCCAGGTTCGCCAACGGAATGGTGCTGGGCGCACGGCATCGCGTCTCCTTCTCTTTAACTACAACGACGCATCTCTTCTCGGGAGGCTGTTGAACCCCACGATGCCCTCCAATACCGCAGTTGCATGTGTCCGGTAGGGTGCCGACGGCGGTACGCGATACATAGTCACACGCCGCCCAATGATGCCAATGTTGCCGTCCCGGTCTTGCCCTACGTGCAAGTGCACCGGCTCCGGCAGCCGGTGCAGGACAGAGCCGCACGGCGAGGTAGTGGACACCTGGGTCTCGTCAAACTGAATGTCTCCAAAGTCACTGTGCATGCCTTTTAGTCGACGAAGCTCGTCACAATGTAGCGGATACGCAAACGAATACCTACTGGATGTTCAAGAGCCAAGACAAGCTTCTGCCCGGCGGCAGTGCTTCCAACGGTGAAAAGCGGACATGTGTCGCTACCTGGCAGTCGTGGTCGGTGTCATTGAAAAAGGCAATACTGCCCGATAGTGCTCCCACGTCACCAGGATTTGTTGCCGGCGATGCAGTCGGCGAAGAGGTTGCCGACGAGACTGTCGGTGCAAGCAAGGCTGGCGGGCTCATGATTGCAAGGGCCCCAAACCGGTGGGCATACGATGACGCAGGAGATTCGTCGCCACACATTGTGATAAGCGTGTCGTTCGTCTGATGTCTTTACTTGATCTTCTGATGGATGAGGTGAAGTTGGTTGAACAGCAGATAATTTCGAAGGTTGATGTTGACAGGCTGTCAGGTGTCGCAAACCGAGCACGACAGGCGCTATCTGTACTCTTTGCAGAATCGACTACGGCGCTCTGCCGGCTTCTTTCTTGCACGCGCCCTGTCATCGCTGTCGTTGACAATTCTAAGCATAGATGATCGGCCAGAGACAGTTTGAGCAAGTTTGCGAGAGAATGCAGGTACTTGCCAGCAGCACCAAAAGCGCTAAGAAATGCAAGTCACATGGGAGCCCTAGTTGCTAGCCAAAGAGGTGCATCCAGTCTCTGCACCTACAACGTCGCGATGACCACCAAAAATATTTGCGGATGGTGCCGGAAGGACCTCGTGGCTATACACAACCCATGAAAGAATGGGATTTTGTCGAAGATGGCGTGCCCCGAGGCATATGCTTGGTAATGATGGTTCCGTAGCTGTTTCGCGCAGCACTGCTCGCCCTCGTCATTTCTATTGCCCATCTCTTCTTTCTCTCTTCTGACATCTCCTCTCTTATCCCAATCCTTTCCCTTATCATCCCACCCATATTTCTTCATATTGTGCTACAGTTCTCCTGTTTTGGGCCTTTTCCAACCGTAATTCCTCTATCGTATCAGTCCATCTCCGTCCATCTAGACCAGAGCAACACCATTTGTACCATTTGCCACCACGAACGACCATGTCTACCAAAATCTACTCTCTGCCGGCCCTACCGTATGCCTACAATGTGAGCACAGGTGTCCACCAAAAGAAACACAACCCCCCTCCCCCTTCAATCTTTGTTGCCTTACCACCTTGTTGGGGCCGTGGCACGTTTGCCCAAAGCATTGTGTGCTGACTGTTCTTGGCCGCTTACCATTCCCTAGGCGCTTGAGCCCAACATCTCCGCCCAAATCATGGAGTTGCACCACAAGCGCCACCACCAGGCCTATGTTGACAACCTTAACAAGGCCCTGCAGTCACTGACCGCAGCCGTGGCGACCGGGGATGTCGCCACGCAGGTGTCCCTCCAGGAGGCTATCCGGTTTAACGGCGGCGGTCATATCAACCATTCGCTGTTCTGGCGGAACCTTGCTCCGGCCGGTAGCCCCGAGTCGGATCCTTCGGGCGCTGCCGCCCCGACTCTGGTCCAGGATATCAACCAGACATGGGGCAGCATTGATGAATTCAAGAAGGTCTTTTCGGCTGCGCTGCTGGGCATCAAAGGTAGCGGCTGGGGATGGCTAGTGCTGGAGCCGGCCACAGGCTTGCGCATCGTGACAACCAAGGACCAGGACACGCCGGTCAGCGGCGAGATTCCCATCCTGGGCGTCGACATGTGGGAGCACGCCTACTACCTGCAGTACCTGAATGGTAAGGCGGCCTATGTCGAAAACATCTGGAAGGTCATCAACTGGCAGACAGCAGAGGAACGGTATCTGCGCGGACCACCGGACGCGGCCAAGATGATTGCCGAAGCTGTTTGACTATCAGCTACATCAGCTAGGGAACCACCCCCGGCTACCGCGCCACATCTTTGAATTTACGTGTTGTAACTTCTGCTGCGGTGTGGTGAGACGCAGAGGACAGAAGACGAAGGGAAAGGTGGAAGGGAAGGGGACTAAGGTGGGTAAATTTGACAGACAATCTGAAAAGGCAAGACACACCTGTAGGCCAAATTCTCTACGTACCATAAATAGGACCAGCATATGTCGTCAACACAGGGAATGTCTTCAGACCGGCAACACGGTAGCCACGTCGGCATGTGACCTTTCTGTGGGAAACAAAAGTCATTCCCGCTTCCCGACGTCGATGTCGATGTTTTTCCGTGTAACTGTATCAAAACTTTAACCGTACGAGGTCGTACACAGACATGGTTATTTATATTAAAGACTTTGGTAGACCGCGTTGTTCGGATATCCGTCTGTCTCTATAGTCTGTCCACAATACCTGTCCGTTTGCCGGCCCATCTAAAGTTACTTTCGACATTGGCGTGGATTTTAACAGTCAATCACACACAACGTAAAATTAGCGACTCCAGCAGGCCCAATGACAGCGACCTCATCATCCAAAAGGGGGGATACAGATTAGTATTAGGCGAATAAAATGACACGAGGCGAGGTCGGAGAAGCATGCTTGAGGCGCTGGGCTGAGAATATCGGGAGCGCCGTGCTTCGCGCAGCACCGTACCAAGCTGTTTCGCGCGCTTTGGAATAAAGGGGATGTTCGATGGCAGTGTACTTGCTTACCACTGAAATTCTGTACTTCAAAAAGGTTATCCCTGGCACTAACCTTCTTGTCTTCCCTCATATTCTGTTTCTTTCGGCGCGTTTAGCACTTCCCTAATATCATCGTTATGTATTTCCTTGTAATTATTAAAGACAGAGATTGATTTGTTTCCTCCGTTCTTGACCACCCGAAGTGTCTCAGCTCTGTAGATAATATCTGTGTGAAAGGGCCGAAATATCTGTAAAATAGAAACAAATGTCTTAAGGACTACGTAGCGCGGGTGTTGTATGGGTATGTCTCTCTTGGGGACCGCCCTCGGCTTCTTCCATCTGTGAGGTAATCCTGGAAACATATTGTCAGGCTGTTAGGCACCAACCCCTGGTTATGAATGTTGAGCCACAAAATAAACGGATTGAGATATGAACAGAAGACAGAAACGTAAATTAAAACATTAACAAGCTATTAAGGAAACTGAAAATAGAACTCGCAGAGTCTCGGAGCCATAAAAAGCATTCAACAGGCGAGTCATCTAGGTGTAACAGCAGTCAGCCATCGGCTGCCTTCCTCGCTCATGCGGTCGCCGTTTTTATGCCAGTCGTTGTGCTCCATGTCAAATTTCACTCCTGTTTCGTATTTCATATCTGTCGAAAGTCTAGTTATCTATTTTTCAAACTATTTTAGTCTATTTGAATTCGTCCCCGTCATCTTTGCTCGCATTTTCAGGTAGTGGTATTGGGGAAATGCCTCAAGGTGGTATCTTCTATCATCAGTCAACTGGAAGTACAAGCTCTATAATGTGATGGATCGAGTCCATTACATGCAACTTTATTTATATGCTTCCACGTGTATTCTGTCCGGAACAGCCCCACCTTTCATCTGTCTTTAGATACCGGAGACGGATGTGAAGCTGAAAAGCTTAGATGATCGAGCACCAGCGTGCCGAATGTCTCGCTCGTCCTCCTTGCTTTGTATCACCACTCAACACTGGCCTCACAATATCTGCAAATCCGCGTAGGACAGGACATTAGAATGGGCTAGAAATACAAGGTCTACGTCGTAGCCCAATCTTGCTCAGATCCGTCAAAATGTCGTGATCTGTGACACGTTTAGCATTTGCATGCTCTCGTCTAGTCTTGCTGTCACCTTTCGCTTCGTTTGCGACCTCAGGCAGTGCAATATACAACATCTACAACAAAGGTACTTGGTTCTCGTCCTTGGGTTTAGACCGTATCGTTTGTTATCGACGGATTTTGCACCTAACTACCCGTTTAAAACTTCCTCCGGGAGGACGGGGTGTTGAGAGGAGGAGAAACAAAAGAAGAGTCAAACGACAACACACAAACGCTAATGGTCTGTGAAATGTAAAGTGTCCCATATAAATCTGAGTCAAACTTTGGGACCTGTTCCTCCACTCCGTTTCATTTGCCTAGAGCCAAGCATATTGCAATTTCCAACTCCAAGGCCCGTCCCAGGAATATCAGCAAAACGCACACCACACAGAAATAGCTCTCACAGGGTCGATGAGTTCGCGCCGCGTTAGCCACGCCAGACATGCCAAAAGCAATGCTGCAGGAACCTGCAGGAACCCGTGCACATGAGGTGTACATGTATCGAGAAATGGTTGGGGGTTGGTGACTGGAAAGCAACAGATGTGGAAGATTAAAGAGTGCCAGTGCCTATGTGAGCTACAAATCCACAGCTCTCGTGAAGGATCGCCATTTTTAAGATAGACCGTCAAGCCAAAAAGGCAGCAATCAATGAGAACCATCGGGAAGCAAGCTACTTCGCAGGTCGCAGTCATCGTCCACGTAGGGCAAACAAGCCAAAAGCAGGTACCCGTTTGAAACATACTCTTGGTCTCGGAAGGAAGCTACATGGTATGCATGGCACTTCTCGTACAACGCCCGAAAAAGATAGGTTTCATAGTATACGAGCCGACGGAAAGTAAATAGAAGCAGTGCAACGCGAGATGCTCGTATGAATTTAAGACAGAATTTATTTGGATTTGATTTTTTTAAATAAAAAAATCGAGCAACAAGGTACGAGCCCTTACTACCACAAAAACACTCCAAGGCATCATGGAAGCCAAGTGACTAGTTTGGGTGTACAGATACGGCTACCGGGATCAATGACATGGGTATTCTCAAGCTGAGCCTTTTCTTTTCCCGTGTTCGGCAAGAAAGTGGCCAAACGCAACACCAGCCAGGAAGAAAAGGTACAAGAGAATGAAAGAGACAATGAGCAATGCTGAAGACAACCAGAACCAATATAAGGAAAATCAAAGGTAGAAAAATAGAGCAAAAAGGAGTAAACAGAGAGAGCCGAGGACAGAGAAACTATACCCAGTGCAAGACAAAGGTGGTATAAATTATAATAAAACATTCCACAAGAAACAAAGACATGTCCCTCAGCTTCTGGATGCCTTTATCGTGTCCAAGAACATATAAGAACCACACCGTCAAAACATCTCTTCTCTGAATCAAAAGAAGGGAAGATATCTCAACCAGCACCCTTTTCTTCGCTTCTCTCCTTTACCACTTTTTCTTCCCCAGTTCCAAACCCCAAACCCTCCTCCGTTATTCCTGTTCCTGCAGCACTGCAGAAAGGGGAATCTTGGGCGACTGACTCTGACTCTTTCCATCTGTCTTTCGACTCTCCGTCTCTCATTTAGCAATAGATTTTATTATCGACGGTCCGACATATCGCCTACCGAGCCTTTTTGTATCCCCCCTCCTTTTTTTCGTTCCTTTTCTGGTCCTTTCGGTGCCTTGAATTCTCTTTACCCTTCTAGAATACAACCCTCTCTTTGGTCTCTCTCCTCTGACATAGACACCGCCTGTCACCCCCCTGCCATCCACGTGTGGTTATCCGTCACCATGATCAAGAAACTAGCCCTGCTAGGCCTAGGGTAAGCTCAATTTCATCACCTCGATCATTTTGCTTCAGTCTGGCCGCTTTAGCGCACATCTCAGATCGTATCAGGTCCCCTGCTCGCCGTCCAATTTACCATATACTGACTTTACGCCAGAAGCACCCTCGCGGCCGCTCTCCCCAATGCCAACAACAACAACAACGACGTCAAACGCAACTATGGCTACGGATATGGCTTCCCAACCGTCACCGAGACGAAGACCGTAACTCACCATGACTTGTGCTCTAACAGAGTCAGCTACATCACAGACGTTAGCACGGTGACGTACATCGAAACGCACGAAACGCAAACGGAGACATACACGGAAACTGAGACTCAGACGGTTGTCACTACCAGAGACTCGTTTGGCTGCACGCCCTGCACGTCCGAGAAATACCCCATGAGCACGACCAGTGCCACAAGCGGCATCTCCATCCCCACCAGCTCGTCCCCACCGGCTACGGTCTCGTCCCACTCCACCTGGTCTGAGTCGACGGGTGCCATCTCCGGCCCAAGTAGCGTCTCCGGCACGAGCATCTGGAGCAGTGGAATTGCCAGCAGTGGCATTTCATCCAAACCCGGCTACAATGTCTCCTCCGCCACGGCGTCCTCCTCGGTTCTGTCGTACTCGGGTTCCTTCAACACTACTCTTTCCACGCTACTCACCAGCACCCCGTCGACTGCCACCGTTTCCGGCCCCAGCACGAGCAGCGGTAGAAGTTCTGCCGCTGTCTCCAGCTCCGTTAACAGCTATACCTCGATCGTGTATTCGCACTCATCCCCGACATGGGGCACCACGTCCACGGCAGTCGTGTCTGTGTCTAGCAGCAGCAGTAGCAGTGGCAGTCCCAGTAACAACGCCGCTTCTAGCAGCTACATATCGGCCGTGTACTCGCAGTCGTCTCCCTTGTCGTTCAGTACGAAGTCTACTGGTGCGGTATTCGGCTCTAGCAGCACTGAAAGCACCGGCTCGGCCAGCAGCTATTATACATCGGCCGTGTACTCGTACTCTTCTCCGCCTGCGATTGCCTCGGAATCCACCGGTGCCGTGACTGGCAGCAGCAGCTCCACGACTAGCAGCAAACCCTTTACCAGCCATACAGCTGTGGTGCACTCCCACTCGTCGCTGTGGTCTGCTAGTGAATCTAGCCCTTCCGTGACCAGTGCCACAAGCAGCAGCATCAAGTCCAACGCGGGCTCTGCTAGCAGCTACACGTCTGTCGTGTATTCTCCGTCGTCGCACTCGTCGTTGGGCGAATCAACTACCACCGTAACGGGTCCGGGCAGTAGCAGAGGGAGCAGTTCCAGCGTTGATTCAACCACTTACCTGACCGTCGAATCCTCGGTGACAATCACCATCACCAAGTCGCTCCAGACATCGACGAGCAGCCTGACTACCTCTAGAGACCACACAGGCTCCGGCTCTTTGAGTGGGTCATTGTCCGCTTCTGCCTCTGAATCCACCTCCAACTCTGCTTCTGCACATGCTTCTATTAGCAGATCCCTGTCCAGCCACGGGTTTCCTATCGGCTCCGGCTCGTCGAGTGCGTCTGCATCGGGCTCTTTATCTAGTTCGTTGCCTGTGTCCGCATCTGTACCTGCTTCACTGTCCACTTCTGCTTCAGCCTTGCGGTCTACTTCTCTCAGCGGCGCCCTCTCCAGTCACGGGTATCCCACTGGTTCTGTATCTCACTCACTGTCTGCCTCCGCCTCAGCGTCTACCCCTCTGGGCACCCCTCTCAGTAGTCTGGCGACCATTTCGACGTTTTCGTCGGCACATCTCTCTGTTTCCCTGCCTGGGTCCTCCTCCTCGGCTGCCGACTCTGGCACCAGCTACACAACTTGCCACACCTCTGTCAGCGAGTCTGCATCCGCTTCCTCAAGCACATCGGCCTTAACCAGCCCCAGCTTCAGTACCAGCACCAGCGTTGGCGCTGTTTCTGGAGCCAGCTCTTCCTACAGCAGTGTGACCTACACAATCCTGTCGACTGCATCCTCGCGGGCCTCCGTGTCTAGCAGCTTCGGCTTCGGTGGCACTACAACGAGCACGTTAAGTCCTGTCGGCGCCACTAGTTCCGTGAGCCCTACCCTGCCAGTCTCCAGCACCAGCATACTGCAGGAATCGCGCACGCTGTCCTCACAAACTGCGCCACCCACATCCTTCCCGGCTGGTCATGGCGGCGGTGGTGAAGGCGAGACCTCGGCCACTGCAGAGGCTGTGACTGCCACCTCGTCCTCCAGTTTCACTGCTAAACCCTCCACGACCAAGACAGGCTGGCCGGGTGGTTACGAGTACGGCGTGCCACCCGTAGAAACCACACTGGCAGCGAAGCCCACAGAAGCTGCGACCGGCGCCCGTCCCTACTGGGGCTCGAATCGTGTTGAGATTAATAGACCTCAGCGTAAGGAAGGCGATTCACCGCGTGGTAACAGCAAGAGCAATCACAACGGCGGCAACCACGGGCCCGGGCAAGATGGCCACGTCGTCTGGAAAGGCCGTTTCCGTATGTAGGTGGGAACTGATAATAAGAGCGTGGACGATTTATTGCGTATCGTCGACATCACAAGTTTTAAGACGTGTCGGGTGCTAACCCGGTGGTCTGGACTTTTTTATTTTGTGACTCTCACACACTCTTGCTGTCCTCGAATTGCCCCCTTTTCTTTATCTCTCTCTATTACTTCTCTTTCTATACTCTCCTTCAGATTTTTAGTTTCTTTTGTTTTCTTTAATTGAGTCTTTTATAAACAAAGAAAGGTGCCAGGACTTCCAGGACTTCCGGACTTGGTAACGCCATTATGGAAGACACATGGGCGGTCATGCTAGGCGGGTTTGCCTGGCTCGAAGCAGACGGAAGAGAGAAACTCGTCGAAGTTGGTATGCCATCGTCCTTACGTCGGATACCTACTATTGTTTCATAATAGTTTATGGCCATATTAATTATCAAAAAAACGAGATTCAAAGGCTCCCTATGACACCGGGGATTGTTAAAGCGTCACGTCGTGTACTCCGTATTTCACGACATGTTGTCATGGGAGTGCATGCTTGCCCAATACGGTTAACGTGCCAAGCCTTCAGCCGGTTCGCGATGCCAAGATCGCGGGGCTGTCGTTGCATGCATGACGCATGCATCAGGAGGGGAGGCTGGCTTTGAATAGTTTGCAGTATTTATTGGTGGCTTGTCCCTAAACTAAACGCAAGGCTGAAACGTTTGACTGAAATGTTTGACCACCAGGGATATTTCAATCTCGCAAAGCGACTACGCAGTAGGAGTAAAACTGATACCAGCCGGGAACTTTGATCGGAGACAGCTACAAGTTTGTACGAAAGATTTGTTCACACACACCTACAAAGAAACGCACAGCCAGCCTCTGTTGCTAGATGGCGCAGTCGATCCTTGAGACGATATGGAGCGAAACCTACGACCTGTGGGACGCCGTCTTGGGTGGCGTTGGTGCCTTGTTCACAAAGGTAATACAATCAAAAAGAAAGGGGGGCACGGCAGTAGAGGAGGAGGGAGGAGGATGCCACCAGTGGCCGCAATGGGAGCGAAGAGGTATTATGAGCTGACAGGATTAGACAACGGGCCGCCGTCACCAAGAAGAAGGGTCCAGGCAGCAAAATCACCACGACCACCAAAGGCACATCCAGGGTAACGAGACCAACGAAAGCTACGACAATCGCGACAATCACGATCGCCACGATCACCATGAAAACTGCGACGACCACGAGTATCCCGAGCGCCGCGAACACCACGAACACCGCGAACACTGCGAACACCACGAACACCACGAATATCGTAAACAACATGATCATGGCGAGCTGCAAGTACACCACCGCCATTACGAGCACGAGCACGGGCAGCGACAGGAGTGTGAGCGTGGACAGGGACACCAAATCAGGACTAGCCACGATCATGGCCGAAAGTCTGGTGACCGACATGCTGACGCCCGCATTAGCGAAGAGCGACGACGACACGACAAATAACTATGGCGGCCATACTGCGATGTAAACCCATAAGTTATACCCTTGTGTCGTTCGTTTACAGGTCGCCCAATCTTACTTTCGATTGTGGGTGGCTGGACTGCTAGGATATTCCGTAATACAGTTTTGGACACGGATGTCTTACTCGTATGTCTCTTATCAAGGAGAACGCGCGGCCGACAGACTACAACTTACTCTGCCAGCCGTTTACTTGCCTAGCGGGTAATTACGTACTCCATAAAGTACTCAGTGAAATATTAATAGTTCCTGGTATGGTGGACCGGATCGTCAGGTTCATTTCCGAGCAGGCTCAGATATGGGTAGCCGCTGAAGCGGAACAATTGAACGCTTCGTGTGGCTGCAGGGACGAGACAAAGGCTTGGCGAGGCCCTAACTACCAAGACAAGTAACGACATACGGCTGCTTATTACGGACCTGAGGCAAGTCCGTCAAATCACGACCGATATTATCCCAACACCGAGCAATTAATTGTATGAGGCAGAGAGCAATACTATGGAGTCAGATTATGCCACAATGGCATTGGAGTGTCTGCAGCGTACAACATACTACTGCGAGCTTTCTTGGTTTACTACACGTTCCCATTGCCAAGATACCAAGATTCACCGTTGGTTCCTTTATCTTGTCGCAGTGCTTGGCAAGCCCTGGGCATTCGCTCGGTGAGTCGCCAGCGAAGATCACCAAGAGCCGTTCCTGCCACTCTGCTCGACTGTCTGCAATTACGGTTTGCAACTCATGCTAATGACAAATAGGAGACGCAGAAAATGGACGCAGTATTAGGTGTAATTCGTTGAAAACTCTCAAAAAACCCTTGAAAGCTTAACGGTGGAAGGGCATCGAGGGAATGGTGATCGTCGCATCCGATTGAGAAACTTTATCCAGGAAGCGGGTCGCCGGGGAGGCAAAACGGGTTGGTCGAAGACAGACAATCACGGAAAACAGCGCCAAGCGAATGCCAAAAACTACCATCTTTAAAAATAGAACAATGTTGGACAGCCGTTAGCAGAAACCCGGTTCATTCTGCGGAGTACATCCAATGTCATTGTCTGGTCTCCATAGGCATATTTCGAAATACGCCACATTCCTTTAACCAATGTTATGACGTATTCTGCAATACGATGCAGAGTAGTCCGTTGAACCGAAAGACGTCGACGGCATCGACGACGAAAACAACATGGCACACACGTGAAGCACGACCTCGTATTTCTTCCCTACCTATTTACGCCTTACATTGGCTCGCCAGGTCGGCTGTCCCCCTTTGCCCCTTACGTATGTGGAGCAAGTGGGGAGTTTTTGATTGGCCTACGGAGTACAATATACTCGAATTCCTCATTCGCCTTTCGTCCAGGAAAACAGTCGAAAGGCCTGAACTTCAGAGACACTCCTAACACAGCCAACAACCTTGGGTACGGAACTATCCGCACCAAAAGTCAAATTAATACTCGGTCGATATCACAATACGGAGTATGGAATACTGACAGGGAATTTCTAGTGCGCAGTCCAAGGGGACGGCGAGGTGTATCTTAGTCAATTGCAATGGGGCAAGCAACGCATTGCACACTCGCTGGAATATATCTTATGGGGAGCAATTGAATCTCACCTTTTGCGGAGTGCATCGTAAGATACTTAATTCCTTCAGAGATGGATCAACAAACCCCGAGATATCTGGCGGCTTAGGATAGAGCGGTATGTCGTACAGTAATACTCCCAGCTCCCGTGCCTGTTTGGCGTGGTTCTTTTGCAAGTGAAAGCCCCTTGGCGTAGCTTTATTGTCCATTCGGTTTCCGTGCCTGGCAGGCTCCACATGTATTTGGCTAGATACACAGTGTGATTCGTATATTAAAACAGTACGTTGCGGCAATTGCTTGCGCAAAAACAACAACATTTGCTTTAAAGGTATCTACAGTGTTTCCACCTCCACCGTGCGAAAATGCCCCACTCCTTTCTCACTAGGGTAATGCTGCGCCTCGTATCAAATCTCCCCTGAAATCCGTTGCAATCCGCTTTTCCTCACTCTAAATCGCTCGACGCGCATCCCATCTCCTGATTTTCTCTTGGCTGTGTTTTCTTTGCTCCAGCTGCTTGATCCGAGGCCTCTTTATCTCTCCTTTCTCCTCCGCTCGCTTTCCTTTCTCTCGATCTTTTCGACACTCCGTCGTTCGCTCTTTTCTTCCCGCTACACTATTTTCTTTCTTCTTCTCGGACTCGTTGTTTCTTTGAAGGTCGACGAAGACGGACGACTCGCGTCTTCTGTTGGCTGTGTCCTTTTCCTTTCCCCTTGCTCTTTTTTATTCTTCTGTCACTCATTTGCTGTCTCTCTACTTGCCAACTTACCTTGCTTTCTGCGTACGCTCGTTCCGTCTCACACCTTCTTCTCGTCTCTATTTTGCTACGGTTTTCTCGCGAGAAAACTGCCCAAAAATTAGGACCTCGTCGCCGCTTATCATTTCACGGCCGCCTTTCTCTCTCGACCAAACGCAACTACTTCGCGCTCCCTTGACCGCTACCAACATGGGTTTCAAGTCGTCCTTGCTTGCCTCCCTCCTCCTGGTGGGGGGTGCCGTCGCTGCCAAATCAAAGGCTTCGTCCACGACGGTCGAGCCCATTGTCATGAAGGTCAGCCATACCCAGCGCGATCCCCCAGCGTGATGGCGAAGTTTGCCAGGGACCTCCGGAAACTTCAGGAACTTCGCTCCAACTCACCATGTTTGCCATTTGCTCTGCACATGTCGCTAACAACCCTTGCAGGGCACAAAGTTCTTCTACAAGAATGGCACGCAGTTTTTCATCAAGGGCGTAGCCTATCAACAGGACACTGGCGCTGCTGGCACCACCACCGGCACTACGTACATCGACCCGCTGTCTGACGAGACACTCTGCAAGCGCGACGTTCCTTTGTTGCAGAAGCTCGGCACCAATGTCATTCGCACATACGCCATTGACCCCACGGCCGATCACTCGGCATGTATGGCTCTGCTTCAGGACGCCGGCATTTACGTCATCTCCGATCTCAGCGAGCCTAGTTTGTCCATCAACCGCGAAACCCCGACCTGGAATACGGCGTTGTTCACGCGCTACAAGGACGTCGTCGACGAGATGGGCAAATATGACAACGTCATCGGCTTCTTTGCGGGCAACGAAGTCACCAACAACAACACCAACACGGATGCCTCTGCCTATGTAAAGGCTGCCGTACGCGACGTCAAGGCGTACATCAACTCTACCGCCAGTCGCTGGATGGGTGTCGGCTATGCTGCCAATGACGATGACGATATCCGCGACAACATGGCTCACTACTTCAACTGCGGTGACCAGGACCATGCCATTGACTTTTGGGGCTATAACATTTACGAGTGGTGCGGCGCCAACACCTTCACAGGCTCCGGCTACTCCGAAGTCGTCGACTTCTTCAAGAACTACTCTGTGCCCGTTTTCTTCGCCGAGTATGGTTGTAACTTGCCCAAAGGCGCTGCCGGTCGTATCTGGCAAGAGACCACTGCACTCTACTCGAGCGACATGACTGATGTCATTGCTGGCGGCATCGTGTACATGTATTTCCAAGAGGAGAACGACTATGGTCTTGTCAGCATTTCCAACGGCAAAGCCTCGACCATGGCCGACTATGATGCCCTGTCCACCGTTATTGCCAAGGTTAGCCCCAGTTCCACAGCCATGAGCGCCTACACCCCGACGAACAGCCCTGCTGCCTGCCCGGCTATCGGCTCCAACTGGGCTGCCTCGGACGTCCTGCCGCCCACCCCTAACAATGCTACTTGCGAGTGCATGTACAAGTCTTTGACCTGTGTGCCCTCTCCCAACCTCAACACCAGCTCTTATGGCGCCCTCTTCGGAAGCATTTGCGGTGCGGATTCTAGCGCCTGCGCCGGAATCACTGCAAACGCCAGCACTGGTGTGTACGGTGCCTATGTCATGTGTGACGCCGGTGAGCAGCTCGCGTACGCTCTAGACACCTACTACCGGAACCAGAAGTCGGCTGCGTCCGCGTGCGACTGGAATGGCCAGGCTCAGGTGGTGAAAGCCCCAGCCGCCGCGTCTTCGTGTTCGGCCCTGCTATCGTCTGCCAGCGCCTCCAACAGCTTTGCCGCCACCGCAACTGCTGGCCCGACATCGACCTCCGGCGGCTCGTCCAGTACGAGCAAGAATGCCGCTCCCACCGCCATGCGCAATATGCTGACTCTGGGTGATTTGTCTGTTGGCCTCTACGTGCTGGTTGCCATGGCGACTGGTGCCGGCATGGTTCTGTTGTAGGCAAGAGTGCATACGTGCTTCTTCTACGCTCATTGTTTCGTACCAATTTTGGTTTGCACGCCTTGTCTACACTATTTATGTGCCATCGTCGCTGTGCAATCCTGCCACATGAGGACGTTTACTTTCCCAGTCTCTTTCGCCAAGGACGAGCATAGCAACGGTGTCTTCGCCACCCTTTGCGTTTCGCAAGAGGCTCGTGTGGCACATGAAGCCAGCCACCGCAAGCCGCCTTTGTAGAAACGGCCCGACAGCGGTCATGCAAGCGCCAGAAGGGAGCATGACAAGGTGGATATGAGAAGGAAATATGCTTTCAGTTTATTTTGTTAACGGTTCTTTTTGTATACCTCTTTTTCTCTTTACAGTGTATTTTCGCAACGCCTCTGGGCTTTTTCTATACTTTTTTTTTCTTATCAGTCCTTCATTCCACATTGCCTTACTCTTTGTTAATAACTATCCTTGCTGTTTGCTATCTTCGCAAAATACGTTTCATATCATAACAAAACCGCTCATCGATGAGACAAATTTCGTTTGTATCTTTTGGTGCGGTTTTTTGTGAAGTTTACCATTCCCTCTGACAAGACATCAGCACAGCCGCCTCTTAACCCTGAGAAGAAGGTCAGTCAAGATTGGACACGTCGTGAATCAATATCAATCTGCGGTGAGGCATTTCTCTTTGTCCGTCTCACTGTCTCTCACTCTCTCTATGTGGGTGTGTTTCATAATGAAATGGAAGCAATCGAAATAAGTTAGTCGCGATGTAGCCTGGAAACCGCAGCTAGAACAATACGCTGCCAATCCATGTCGTATAAATGAACCCGGCCCACAACATTGGAAATACGACTGTTCTCTACAATAATATCCAACTTTCAGCTTCTGATGGTGTTTTCTTCATGTTAACGGGATTTGATCAACATGGAACACATGGGGAGCGACTTGCTACCAAACTATTATGCTGTTCTCAATATTAATTGCAATGCCAGCATCCAGGAGCTACTCGAAGCATTTTACACCTTGGTCAATGACCCTACGACAAATAAACCTTACATTGGCATGGTCAGACAAATCCAGTTTGCTTTGTTTATAAAGGGGATGAGACCTAACCGTGAGTTTGACAGATCATTGATGCGTACGACTGCCTGAGCAACCCAGTCTACCGCGATGCCTACAATGCTTTCTACTTCCACGCGCCGTGCTGGTACTCCAAATCTCTCTGGATAGTCTATAGAGATGAACGTCGGAGGCTTCACGAATTACAGAACCAGCACGGGTGGGAAAAGCGAGATCGGTTCTCGTTTGAGCAGTATTACCAGCCCGCCCAAACATGTACCACAAAAGCCACCAATGCGCATTCTGACGTTTCCCACGGTGACAAAATTTTGCAAACGAAAGCCGAATCCGATATCGACCCTGTAAAAGCGGACACTGGGTTCAAGGTGAGGTCGAAGCGGAAAAAATCCAACCGGAGACAGAAGTACAACAATGGAGAAGACGAGGATAAAATGAAAGCAGAGAAGCCAAAAAAAGAAACTGGTTATGATAGCCAAGCAGGCACGGACGCCAAAATTACAGTCAAGAAACTGGCCGACAGCAGATGGGCCAGCCCACGTGCTTATATTAATGGGCATGCCGGTCACCCTTGAGCAGGTTGGCATGTTGAATTCTCGGCCAGGTTCGATGCCTGATGTGCGATCATCAGCAATGCGAGCCGGGAAAATGAGATACTGCTTTTCTGTACAGACTGTCACGCGAAAATTAGCGCGATGACTGAGCTGCACGATGGAACTGGGCCATATTCCGACGGCAGTCAAAACATTGATCGAGACTCGTCCAAGCATGCACATCTGTTGTGGTCTCGTCGCTAGCAATAAAATTACACCCCAAAGCACTTACTTGCGCAGGCGTCCCAAATAGTCCAAGAACACAATTTGTGCATATGGAAACAAGAAGATGACAAATGGGTATTAATGTCAAAAAACATATCCAGGCCAGGCCAAACAGTAGAACCCCTCGTTTCCTTCCTTACATACCGATCATGGTTTGATAATTGTCCCCCACTCGGACGTGATAAAAGAGACGGAGTAGGGCAATTAGCTATTCAGAATAATGAAAACGATGTCTCGACTTCTTCCAGCATATGCACGATGTACGCGTACAGCATGGGAATGAGACGGAGATATCAGAAAACGGGAAATTACCGGCCATCCGTAAAGCATAGAAAAAGAGATAACATTTGTGCCCCTTTACCCAAACGATGCGTTGCTGTCTTGCATCTTGCAGTCTTGCTCAGATACCAGAATTTTCAACACTTGAATATTATCTTACAAGCCGTTGGTAGCACATGTGAAGACACCACCAACTTGGTTGGCATGGAAAGCGTCCACAATGCTCTGAACACTGGCATATGTACCAGCAGTGAGAAAAAATATACCAATCAAGATGATAAACAGGTTCAAGAGGGCCATCAGAATGGCGCGAATATTGCCCTGCTTGACGAGCTCGAGGCCGCCGTCGACCTTGCGCATTCGGAAGTAAGCGACACCCCAGAAAATGAATCCGAAGAAGCTGTCGAACAGCGAAGACATGAGTGACAGGACTGAAAACGATGGCGTTAGTGGTCATGTGTAACTCTGGGCGGAACCGCTGAATAGCCTTGCGTTGTAAATAACTTACGGTCCGAGAAAAAGGGAATGACTTCGGCAATGACGAAGGCAAGAATCCAGGTTACCACTGGCTAGTTAGCATTTACATGTATGAGACTGACCAATGCAACTGGTCAGGAGAAGCCAATGGAAAACATCATTACTTACGGAGAATGCCAGTCCATACACCCCATCCAACGACAGTGTGTTCGTTCTTGTGGCGACTGTTTTCAAAGATACGGAAGAAAACGAAGCGGGCAGACACAGACGCGTAAAGAACTCCGAGGAAAATAAGAGTAGGAATCATGAACGAGAATGCCACCTTCTTATACAGAGGTTCAAGCGAGCCGAATGCGGGGGCTGTCATGTACTGGTTGCCAACATATGCGTAAACAACAGCACCGACGATGCTGAACAAGATAATTTCAGCAATTGTACAGGCCCATAGAGCCTTGGGAAATTCACGAGGATCTTTCATCTCAGCAATAAAGCTGGGAAGGGTGATCTGTCCGATAAACGTGTAGCTGATGTTCATGAACGCGTTGAGCGCGGCAACAAAGGTTGTTCCGACAACAGGAAGCGCTGTCACAATGGGGTTGCCACCAACAGCAGGTGTGCCATCGGCCGTTGTGAAGGATGGGCGAGGGTCGTATCCGGCCGGATGAGCTTGAATGCCAGCGAATATGGTGGCCAGGAGCACGGAAATAAAAGTGAAAAACGCCGAGGCTGTACCAAGCTTCGAAAGCATACTAAATGTGCGAGGGAGAGAGGACACCCAAGAAATGACCAGCATGACTACACTGAAGCTGACGGTGCGGCAGGCAATGTTGTCATCTGCAGCAGTCATCGTGTTCAAGTACTTAGCGCCAACGAGAACGTGCAGCCCCTATGACATAGTCAGCAATGGATACTCGTACTCTAGCAGAAACCAGGCAGAAGGAAGAGAAGGAACATTAATGAAAGGGCAAAAACGGAGAAGAGAAGGTATCGTATGTTTCCTCCCGTTATGCTTTTGATCCTTTTATGTATCCTTCGTTGGGCAAATGTGTCTACGCGAAGGACAGAGTAAAATACTCGCGTGCTTAAGGTGGAAACGAACCTGAATGAACTGTAGCCGTGTAAGAGCGACGTATTAGCATGGTGTGCCATGGAAGGTAATATCAATAATAGAACATAATAAATATACGCTCCAAGAGGGTAACACGTACGGTATTGTTCAGAATGAACATAAAAGCCGTGGCATACCATGCCCACTTCTTGTTCCAGAAGAGCATCTGGCCGATGTCACAAACATCGCGAACTTCGGGGTGGCGCAGGCAAAACTCCCAGAGGACCATAGATGTATAGAGCACAAAAGCAGCCACAACCACAGTCAGAATCAACCCAGGGACAAGGCCCAGGACGCTGTAAGACCACGGGAAGCTCATCATGGCCAGGCAAATGTACTCGGAAAATAAAAGAGCGGCCGTCTTCTGCCAGCTGCAGGTGCGGTACTGGATAGCGCAGCCATCCTCTTGGGCAAGCTGCTTCTCCAAAATTGCTGCGCTACTATCGTCGCTGTCGGACTCTAGCGAGCTGCCGGTAATATCGGGACCGATTCGAGGGCCAATCTTGATGCCGCCACCCCACCAAGATGAGACGCCGCGGGACACTGCCGGCTCCGAGTCAAAGTCAACCGGAGAATTGGCCACCTTCTCGTTTTTAGGGGACTCGGCCATCGTTGCAACGCACGTGGTCGTATCCGAAGGGATGTTGCGGGATAGGTGCAGATCCAAAAGCGTCTGTACACGATGTAGTAGTAAAGAGAGCTGGCAACTGGGGTAAAGCGAAAGACTTGAAACCAATGGCTCTCAAGACAACAGGAAAGGGACGAAATAATTCAAAGTTCTCGACGAGCCGTAGGAGCGAATAAGGCAATGCAAAGTAAGAGCCTGGCTAAGTTGCGCTGGGGGTCATGAATAAGAGCAGCTGCACAGAACGAGAACAGATCGGGGTAGGGTCCGAAAGAAGGGGACGGATGGGAGGACAAAAAATGTGAAAGGAGAAGCTGAGAGAGAAAAGTGTTGTGAGAAGGAGAAACGGCGATCACGACGGACGGGGAACACGCTGCAGATAAAGAACAAAAGTAATAAGCATGCAACAGAGATTGCGACCACAACGAAAAAAAAAAAAGAAAAAAAAAAGAAAAAAAAAAGAAAAAAACAAGACTTGGCTTGGGGGCAAGAGTAATGGGACATGTCAATCTAAGACGGGGGTGTTTGTCTCCACGACCCGCTAATGTTAGTTCAAGTAAGAGCGGCGAACGACCGCGTTTCTGTCAATTGGCTCATCTAGCGAGCGAGATCGAACTAGGAAAGGGCCCTAGGCCCCGTCCATGCAGCACGCCAGCAAATACTGTGGATCTTTCCACGAGCGCGCGTTCCATCTTGCAGTTGAAAAAGGAGCGGCTGCCAACCAGTGTTGATTGATACTTGGTCGAGTGCCGTGTTTAAGAAGGTACCTCGACAGTCCGACATACCAGACTAAAAGATTCATAGAAACACTCAACACCGAAAAACAACGTGTTAAGTCTCCGGCAAAGAGGACCAACTCGGCCTGGCCCGTCGCGCAGGACGTGGGTGAATGGGTACACCTGTTTGCCTGTGTCCCATTTGGGAGGATCGCCGCCCGTCTACAACGTAAAGATAAATAAACACACCCCGTATTACATCGTAATTACTCTCGAGAAGCGACAACTGTGCGTTGGTTGCTTTGGGACCTTACGGACCCGAGGCCCAATCAGACCGTTAGCTGTATCTTGCCGTGAACCGCGAATACTCTTTCTGCGCAGGTGTCTTCGGTGAACCTGTAAGAGACCACCTCGAAATATGTGACGAAATGGCGATGGGCCCAGTCTAGCTTGAAGGCGTGCGAGGCTCAACTGTCGTCCATCGGCGGCGCCGAGATCAATGTAAGGATGACTCCTCCGTCGCAGTGGGGGTCGTGTTCAGCGCGCCTCCGGGGAGGGGGGTTGAGCGGGGCGGTGTTATTCAGGTGTTACACTTCCGCTGTGCGCATTGCCTGCCATACTCCCCCCCTTCTGCAAACAAAACAAAATTAAACAAAAATCTCCCTTAGGACAAACTCGGCTACTGTACTCCATACATTTGTAGGTATCCGAACAAGGTTTTGTCGTTGGTACATAAAGGTACAAAGCAAAAGTAAACTTTGTAAAATAAGCGGTCCGAATTCGAAGGCGGGAGGCGCGGAAAGAGCGTTCTTATCCACAAGATGACGTGAATAGGGAACGTCAAGCGGGTACTCCGTGCAGAGTGTGGAGTACTCCTCTTTGCGTCGTAAACTCGCCAAGTCCGCAAGGTTGGCAGGCAGGTGCAACACAAAGGGTTGCCTTCATCTGTCCGCCCACAATCTGGCGCAACAAGCGTGGCCTAGCGCGGCCTTAAAAAGTAAGGCCCTTCACCTCGCCTTCTTTGTTGTGGCCTAGGGGAGTTTTGCGGGGGTGAGCGCGGGCCGCTGTGACAAACGATTTGGTCAAAAACACCTAAAAACCATTCGAACGTTTCTTGGGCCACCAGTAATACGACATAGTACGGAGTAACTTTAGGAGTACGACACGGAGCGCCAAATGCGCTGACTCTGAGAGCGCCAAACGCCTTACAAGGGTGGTATGGCGCAATAACAGGTTTTTTTTCGTTTGCTCCGTTACAGTGGGGGTGCCTTTTGTGGGGTGCCGTGACAAGCAATCTTGGCGGTTCTCAACCAATAAACTGCCTTTTTGGAGCATCGTTTTGCGCCCTCTCTCTCGTGGGGAATACATACTCGTACAGTGAGAGAACAGACATGTCTCTCGCGATGTTGTATTATACCGGGGGGGGGGAGGGTGACGATTGGGTACCGAACAAACAGGAACAAAGGGAAACCGAAGAAGCCTGTTCACTTTTTTTTGTTAAAGAAAAGAAGAAGAAAAAAGAAAGAAGGAAAACCCAATTTGGCTCGAAAACTACGACGTACGGAGTACACCTTCGCATGTCGGACAGAATGCAACGTATCAACATTTTCACGGCTGACCATCGGTTCTGATTTATCCCTCGTCCTCGACGAATACCACCATAACGGTTAAGGTATTGCCAAGTATCGATGTTTCGCGTCCCTGTGTGATGCTTTACCCCATAGAGCTGAATACGTGCACAGGATTTTTGGTCAGAGCGTTCAAGCGCGAAGTACCCTGTATTGCATACAAAACATACATTATGAATACGATACCCTTTAGAACAACATCGTTTTGCATGGCTTGCGAAGCATAAGGCATGGACTACGTGGGTAAGCTAGAACGATTGTCTCATTAGCCTGCGCCGCGCGGCGCCAATAGGTACGCACATGTACGAAATACCGTCGTATGCATAAAAGAAAAAGCTTATATAGTTTGACTGCCTCTTATTGGACCACACATGTGTCACGATTTTATTTCAGGCCTTTCAAAAATAACACATGCGGCTATACCACGGCGGCCGTCACGTATACAGCTAGACTATTTAAAGCTGTTTATACGGAGTGCCTCACGACGGGTTATCGCCGTAAAACGCTTACGCGGAGGTTCGACCGACGGCCCATAAAGAATTCTAAGCCCTCCGCATGAAGACTTTCGAGGAGAGGCTTATGGTGATACGGGCAGCCCGGCACGGACGGAGTAAATAAATATAAGGTTATAAGTTATATAAGAGAGGTGGCTACGGCTAAGACATTATACTACACAGGTTAATATTTTTTTTTTGGTTGTTCTTGCCGTATGTTTTGCTGTTATTGATGATCTTTTTGGAAAGCCTGAAATGCTTATGTTTTTGTACAGTTGCGTGGGCCAATCAGAGACTACAAACAGCGCAAAGACGTAGGTTACCAACCCCACTACTTTTGTCTTTTTTTTATGTTTTCGTACATTCTTGACGGAGGCAAGCAATCGCCCACTATTTCGAAAACCAACGAGAGCGACTGAAAGGATGGTTGAATAACAAAACGGTTGGCAGAAAACAACGACTTCTTTTTCTTATCTTCTGGTATTGACGAGTGATAAACATAGACGGTGTCCTTAATTTTAGTGGTCAACTGTTATGTGATGACAATGCCTGCCCAAGCAGCTTTACACGCCTAGGCGACCGCCTCACTGCCTAGAAGAGCTTGTCATGTGCTTCGCCTCGTGTTTCATGCCCCGACGACTTGTCTGTTGCAAAAAAAGGCATGCACCGGTACTCAACTTGTTCGTTTAGGCACCACCCACACGAACCCTGCCCCATATGCCGTTCATCGCCAACACGCCAGAATCGCGCGTCTCGCGCTCTGACTCCAAAAACCCGGCAACGACATGTCGTGGTATCACATCAGGCGGCCGCTTCTGTCGTCGCCGTATTTCGCCCTCGGGTCTGGATCAGATGACACTCGGTGGTAGCCGGCACTTTAGCAGCAGACTCCGCGTAGACAACCCCCACGATGAGCGACTCTACTGCTGGCAACACAAGGAACAAGCGAGCATGTCAGCTCGCTCGGGCCCAGGCCCACAGACATCGCCCAAGCCCATCCTCGAAGAACGCACGAGCTTGGATACACTCGCCGACAGGCTGAACCTTCTTGTTCTGACGGAGGGCAACGGAGTGAGAGGTGGCGCAGATGTGCGACCTTCCTTGTCGCTCAAATCGCCGACAGTACGAAACCAGCGGCCACAGCCCAAGGCGGCAGGGACCACCTTCTTTTGTTTCTGCTTCGAGATCCCGTCCGACGAAGCTTCTTTGCCACCACCTCGCCCACGACAACGGCCGGCCCAGTCAGCTGGACCTACCTATGTGGCCCACGAGCGTGGCAAGGGCAAACAGGCGGCCGAGCAAACGTGTCGGGACCGGACATCGCCCAGAAGCCACCACCACCAGCCGGGATCTCGAAAGCCCTCGACTGCATCCCAAACAGCCCAGTATCTAGCCTTGGTCCCAAAGACGGTGTCCCCACAGACCGCATCTACCCTGATGGCCGAACTGGCCAAACCTTTCTCTCAGGTTGACGAACCGGGATATATTTACATGTTTTGGCTAACGCCCGAGTCGCAGCAGGTCGCTCCACCGACCGAGGCTGCGCGCTCTCTGCTATTACCTCTAACTCGCCCCGCCGGTGGCGACCGCCGGCGTGCCAGCGATATCGTTGCGTCCTTTGCCGCAGGCGGCACGTCTGGAAACAACAGAGGTGGTGAAGACAGGATAAGTTCGGGATGCGAACGCAGAAGCAATGCTGGCGGAGAAAGTGAAACGAAGGTCATGAACCGAGACACTAGGAAGGATAGTACCTTACTTCTCAAAATTGGCCGTACTAATAATGTTCAGCGCCGTCTCAACGAGTGGATGCGGCAATGTGGCTATAACCTGTCGCTTATAAGATACTATCCTTACATCCCGTCTACTGTGCGCAGCCCTGGGATGTCCAGCGAGGTTGTGCCGCGGAAGATGCCGCACAGCCACAAAGTCGAGCGCCTTATTCATTTAGAACTTGCCGGCCTTGGACTGCGGGTTGCGGATGTAGATAGGTGCGGGGTTTGCGGGAGGGAGCACCGAGAGTGGTTTCGGGTGGAAGCTTCACGGAAGGCCATCGCGAACGTAGATAGTATCATCCGGCGCTGGGTTCACTGGGATGAAGGTCGCCCGTGACGGGCTTGGTATAATCTAAGATGATACGAGAAGTTCTGTAGTACAGCTGGCAAGTGTGGGTTCGAGCTTTTTATGACGTAGCCTCGCAGCCTGCGAATGGTTACCTATACAGTCATGTGAGGTTCGTGGAACAAATTTGCGTTTTTTACCATCTTTTGTAGCACCTTTAATACTAAAATATCAACGTAAGCGGGTAGCATTCGACTACATTTTATCCTACGGACCCGCGTCAGGCTAACAGGTATTCCTCTTTTTGGAGCGACTTCACAAACGTTTGCGCACTCTGTAATCGGGCCAGAACGCAGCCATAAAGGAAGCAGCTGGAGTGGTGAAATGTGATAGTAGACCACCTTTCACGTCCCTGCCATCATAGATGCGACAGCAAGGACCTCAATTCGGCCAGCATACAGCTTCATAGCATGGCACAGAGGATCGCCCCATACCACACTACGCAGTTGTTCATCCGACGTAAACTGTGCAACAACACCTTGCCCCAACCTTTCCTGTAAGGCTCCATTCCCACTGGGCCTCCACAGCGGGTTTCCAGATCGCAGAACAACAATGCGGCCAGCATTGCTCAATGTCGATGGCGGGACCTTCCATAATGGTTTCGGCCGAGTGGCCCCGTAGCCACCATCAACGTCATACCTTCCACGGCGGTCTTGACAATGATTTGTGGAAGGCTTTTCAGATGCTGATAGTCGGGGATCTGGTATGGATGTAGAGAACAGCTCGATTAAGCTCTTTACATACCCCCTATCGGCTCGGACGACAGGATCACCTTCGTTAACAAAACTGAAAAACAAACTTTTAGCGAGTTCTTGTCTTTCTGGTTTTTTTAAAGGACGGAGCGAGATCAACGGTGCACCAAAAGTGATGCAGTGGATTCGGCGAAAGCAGCCTGTGAGTAAGTTAAGCTCAGATGCTGCATATGTCGAAGAGGCCACCATATGTGCGTAGAGTAGTGATGCCACAGCGCCCCCAGCTGAATGGCCCGTCATGAGCAGAGAGTATGAGGTACGGTTAGGGTCCTCTTCCAAAAGTTGACGGAGCCGTGCAGCAACAGGACGGATCATTTTCCGAGCCACTGAAAGGAAACCAGCATGGCAAAGATTCCCCGGGTCGTCCAGAAATCCGGCCGGGGATGTCGGTGCCATGTTCAAGTTGACAGCCCAGTCCATGAAGTTGGATGTACCGCGAATGGCGAACACAATGACATTCGCATCGTCCATCGGGACAGACTTGATGACCATGGCCTTTGCACCAGATCGCCAGTCAGCGCCAATATGAGCAGACCGCTCAATGCCCTGCGGCCGTAAATAAGCACGGTCGGAGTATTTTGCGGCCATGCTTAGCAGCTGATATGATGCAAGATATCTAAAGGGCGCTGTTAGTTAGCCCATGTCATAATGATATAGAAAGTCAATATAGAAGGAATGGGGGAAGGAGAGAAGAAAAGTAGGAATGGAAAGTTGGCGAGGGGAATGGGTGGCTTACAGCTTCATAGGTGGCAAATTCAAAGGCAGCGTCGAGTTTGCATAATAATCAACCTTGGCAAAATAGCTTCTAGACATCAATAAAGCGATTGCGCCAGCAGTCGAGCCCTCGGAATGGCTGCAAGGCCCCTCTCGACGAGATGCATCTAGCAAAGCTTCCAGCGTGGTTGCTGACGCGTTTAGTGTACAGTAGCTGGCTTCAGATCTTTCATATTCGTTACGGTCGATGGCGGTTATAAGGAAGCCAAAGGTAGAAGATAGATGGTTGCACAAAGCAGGGCCTTGGTCCAGGAAAGATGTCTGGTGAGTATGACATGGGTCGCACTTATCATCATAAGAGTGAGGTATGTCTATTGGTAGCAAATCCGTGGCCAGGTTCATGACTGATCCGAGACGAAGTTTCCCTACTTGTTGCCAGGCGCCAGCGAACAGACGCGCCGCTCCCGGACCTATTTCTGCGGCGCCAGATGTCGAACTTGGCACCATATAAGAGTGTTGGCCGACCACGGCAGGGTTAGGCTGAGGATATAGCCAGGGCGTGTTTGGAAAGGCGGGGGGGAATGGAGCTGATGAGGAAGGCTCTACGCCGACGCCGTCGCCGGTGATCCCTTGTGTGGGAACGACACGATCGGTTCGCCGGCCTGGCACCATCTTTCCGAGGGGCCTCAAGGGGAAAATCGGTCGAATGTGAATCAAGTTTAGTCGAGTCGTTCAACGCCGCACATCTCATCGAGATCTGACGGGACGGTGAGGGACTTGAAGAAGGGGGGAGAGGGTCGAGTCGATGGAAACAGCGCGGTCGGCACAAGAAGTAACAGGTCCGTTGTCTATTTCCCGAAAAGCACGACAGCGCGGGTCGTAATGTGGAATCTAGCTTGAGTATTTACAATGAGGTTTGCGACTTAGTAACAGGCCAGTAAAAATGGTAAAAGTACGGCCTATTGTAAGTACTGCCACAGCCAAGTAAGCCGGTCGATGGCACCGCTCGCTCTGTTCGTACTCTCTTTCGCAGTTCGATTCTTTGGGAAACGACATGGGTGGGTGGAATGGGTAATCACCACCTGGAATCTCGGAGTGAAGATACGCGCTCTGGTGCTACCTACCTGCACTGATTCCAGTAACATCCGACTACAGGTTGTAAAAGACGATTTAGGCTGCGGCGCATGATTGGCCAGATGCCCACCACTAAGAGTCCTAGATGTGTCGACCGCAGCATTCGTTGCAGAGCATTGGTCTGTGGTTGGACCAGCTCACAGGCAAACGAGGACTTATCTCTCCTCGCCCGTACCATATAAGGACAGTCTCTTGCACAGATTTGCCCTTTTCCGCAACGACTACATCGTCTGCTGCAATATTTGCCACGCTCCGTACGAACCGACCGTGATTGTGGCCAGATCACATCATAAACGGGCCCCATATGGACTACGCCTGTTTACAAACCTTGTTGAACGCACCGAACCACGTATTCCTAGCCAGGGAGTAATTATGTCGCAATTTCCAGCACCAGGTGCCTGGGCGTCAAGCTATGATCCCTTGACTACGACACCGTCATTAAGCCACATGTGGCTTGGGTAGGATATCAGGCGAACGACGTTGTTTGCTGTCTCGGTACACAGTATTCCCGGCCTGTGTTTGTAGGGTCCGTCGGAGTCAGTCGAAATACGTACGTAGTACGAAATAGACGTTACGACCCACCCCCAGCGACTTCGCCTTTATTGGACCAAGCCACTTTTACCGGCCAGATCTGCAACGCCAAACGTCCCACGCAGACACTGCTAGGGAAACGCTCATTGAATGCATGTGAGCAAATGTTGGCCAAAAAAATAGGGAGGGGCGGAGACCACGGCAGAAGGCCAAGCGAACACGAATTTTGCAACGTCGCGAACACTGAGGTCCATCATCGCTCGCTTCCATATCACGTCCTATCGACACACACGCCTACACTACTGCGGTTATTCGAGATGACCTGACTATCGCCATGGATTTTGTATGTTGGTTGAAACCACTTGCTAGCTGATTTGATTGCGCGAGAATACATGTGCCCTGATAATGCATTATCAGTCCTAGCTGACAACAGCATTCCAAACAGTGGTCACGACTCCTCAGCCACACGCCCTTGTCGGCTGGCCCGTCGAGAAAAGACGTCGCCAGAGACCCTCTGCGACGACGGCATCGATTCGAGAAAGAATACGGGCAACTCTTGGTAGGCATATTTCTCTTCTACTAGCCACGAGCGTCGTCATCATATGGGGTCCCGTTGAACTAGGCGTCTTGTGTTGTTTTCTTCGGCTGATATCAGTGTTTCCACTCCTCTAGCAAACGTGGCGCAACTCGTCCAACCTTGTACATGATATTGGCGCTGCGGACACGATTGAGCTGCGCATTCAGGAATTGACCGACATCCTCATCGACGAGTCCCGCCGCCCGCTTCCACACACCTGTCTTGGCTTTGCCTCGGAAAAGCAAATATATGTTCCTATCGGCAAGATTGCTGCGACGTCCTACAACCTGAATATCATTAAAGAGGCCGTATATTTCTTCGGCACGTTGATCGAGAGTGAGGACGATGCTTTTGTCGAATCAGAAACTTTCGCATCCAACCTCACCAACCTATTCGTCCGCATCACTGGCCAAAACAGTATACACCTGGACGTCGAGACTGAGACCAAGGTCGTTGAGCTTGCTTTCAACATCACAACAAAGATAAGACTTCGTCCGGATATACTCCCTGCATGGTTCAATGCCCAACAATTATTGGACCACCATGGTGGCGATAGAGGGAAAAGGTCGGAGGACCATGAACGTTTTAAGGGGAAAACGCAGCGGAAGGACTTCCCCTTGTTCTACGTCCTGATGGACTACATCCACTCCGAGGGCAAGATTGGCGACTTTGCTCGTACAGGTCTGCTCTATATTATCGAGTCTGCATCGGCCGTGTCCTCCGCTCCCCTTGAACAATGGATTGTTGAGAGCGATCTTAGCACACTCATGGCTACTGGGCTGGGTGCCTTGTACAGTCAGCTAAGCCGCAAACTCGTCATCGACCATCCGGTCAGCAGCCTCCCACCGGTTCTTGCGTTGTCGGACTACGAACACCCACGGCCTGCATTTGAGGCTGTCAGTTCTTGCTCTCCAGAATTCCAGGTGCAACTGGACACGTTTCTGTCACATTTGCTCTTCTGGCAGGACGTCCTAAACCATTGCCGCTCTGTTGAAGTGAGATCAACGCTGCTTGAGCACTTCCAGGTCATTTTCCTTCAACAGCTCCTGTATGTCGTCCCTCTTACATGGTGACTTTGGGCCTCGGTCTTGGAAGCTGACGCGTTTAAAAAAGGTATCCCTCTCTTCTCGAATCCTCCGACATTGACGGCGGGTCGTCTGTGGCCGTCCTAACGTATTTGCGCCGAATAATAGAGTCTCTCGATCACCCTGACATGATCAATCTGATTCTTCATTACCTCCTAGCCCTTCCTGATACAACTACTAAGGAGCCGGCAATGGCGAATAGCGCCGCCAGTGCTGCCCGCAAACGCAAGTCTATGGATCTAGCTACAATGATGGCAGAAAGGGTCGAAATTGCCGCTACACCAATCCTGTTCAACTTGGTTGACCTTATTTTGGCCTGCCTGAAGTCACACAGCCAGCAAACCATATGTGTCACGCTCCAACTCGTTTCGACCATTCTTCGTCGCCATCATCGCTACGCTGTGATGACTCTGATCCGTACCGTGCCCATCTCGGGAACCGGTTCACGCCGCACGATTGGCGCTCATCAACAGGACGTTGAGTTTTTTATGTCCATCGCAAGCATTGTTGGGGGCGAAGACAATTTCAACGAGGTCTACGACAGCATCCTTAGAGATACGCTTGTGCGGCTTGAAGGCCACTCGTGCTCCCTTAAAATCATCGCCCCGAAGGTGTCGACAAACAATCATGCCCTTCCATCCATCCCTGACAGCCTACCAGGTGCGCCCCGCGACGTTTGCGCGCATACAATCCGTCCAAGCGATCCACTTCTGGCAGCTATGGTTGATCGTTTGCGTACTTTTTTTGTTAACCCTGTTGATGCAAATCTTTTTACAACGGAGGCCATCCTCGACTTGTGTACATGTGGATTTGTCTCTCTGGAGGGCTGGATGATTCGGCATCCCGATGGCTATGTCTATGACGAAGATTCTCGTCCTCCATTACTTGCCAAGGGAATTGTCAAGGGCGGAAATGGGGCCGAAACCGAGGCTCATCGGGCGATTTATTTGATGGACAATTGTCGACGGCGACCAGAATGGAATAATCTTCCACGGCTGTTGACAGTGCTACAGACACTAGCGAACCAGGTGTCAGCGTATCGCCTATCAATACCTCGCTTCGATGACTTACTGCAACAACGTCGTGAAGCCTTTCAGACGGCAGACTCCAATCTGCCAATGTCTCTGCTCCGGCGCAAAGGCGACGTTGACAACGGATCCAATAACTCAGGCCTAAATACTCCAGTTGTGGACGATGCCAGGAGCGATTTTCCCACCCGGCCTTCTGTATTGGAAAATTTTGCACAGCGGTTGCTATCAGAGCTAGGTAGTCCAAGCCGGGCAAGCAGCCCTCGAGGGCGAAGGGATACTAGTCGCGGTGCCTTCGCTACTGCCACGGGTGGACATACCGAAGGCGGCAATGGAGGTGGAAGCATAACATCTGCGAGCAACGCCTACCCTGGTACCTTGCAAGGTGGTTATGGTATATCTACCCCCATCTCCACCAAGCCTACGCCCGTTACACCGAAAGAGTTTCCACTGATTTCGGGCTTTAAGACATTGCCCAAAGACAGGCCTGGCGAAGCGCGCTCGCTCTCGCCGGGCAGCTATGGTGGTGACACAAATTCTTGGGACGGACTTAGTGGGCAAGACACCTTAGTTGCGAGCCAGATGGCTGCCTTCCAAGCTGTGGATTCCAAAATTTTAGAACGCCGAGTCGGAATTCCAGAGACACCTGGTGGTGACTCTTCACCAATCCCACTTCGATTCAATAAACGGGCTCCACCACCCGATGTGGTTGTTGACCAGGGACGCCCGCAGCTTGAAAATCTACAGGGAGTTAAACATGTGGCCAGTGCAATGGACGGCATCACGATGTCTGAGGATGAGGGTACTGCACCTCTTGAGGAGCACACCGTTACAGTTTCCCATATCTTGACGAACACGGTCATCTTACAGTCCTTTTTATTCGAAATTGCCGCCTTGTTGCAGGCGAGAGCTGGCCTCTTCGATGAGGTGCGGTTCGTGTGACCTAGTGCTTCCTCCCACCGCCAATATGGCCTTACTTGTGAACTTCCTCCCGTTTCCATTATTTCATACCTGGGTTGTATTGTCTCTTTTGTTTCGCGGTGTTTATTTCTGTGCTTTAGGGATATTGTCTCTCAGATACCATATGGAACCCATTACAGTATAGGCCAATGCAAGCGTCCCGTGTGCGTGTGCGTGTGCGTGCGTGTGTGCGTGTCCCCCACTCCCTCTGTACATTAATATCCATCTCTCTTAGTGTCCGTGGCTGCTCGCTGGCCCTGTGAAAGAATCTACCTGTACGCCAAATATCTCGTTTACTATTGCATGGCGACAATGTGTTTTGCAACACCAAGCTCTAATTTTCCGTATGGACGTTAGATCGGCCACCAAGTCACTCGGCCCCGGATACCGACAATATTTTTGCCACCGACGGCCACTGTTATTCTGCATACCAGGTTCTGTGCGTATCAAAGGTCACGATGCTGTGGCTGCAAAGGAACACCACATCTGGACCATTTGCCAGGTTTGGTATCAAAGGTAGGTCGGTTGTTATGGGCCGCATGTAGAGTAGTGTGGTATGTGTGAGAGGGTGGGAATGTGGAACAAGTCGCGCGAAGGCAGACAACTCAAATCAAGAGAAAACGAGCAAATGTCTTATGGATCCTTCAAATCGTGATAGCTTATTTTAGAGTACATTGCCGAAAAAGTAAGCTAATAAAATGAAGTGCTGCTCAATAACACATGACATGAACAGCAACGACGGTGCTGACAAAAAGCACATGAGCCGAAACACGGACCGAGCGAGGTAGGTATAGTAAAAAAGAAGACAAAACTGGCAATAGTTATGCATTCTCATCGTCGTTCATCGCACATTCTATACACAGGTCATAGACCTTCTTTGCCCAACGCAGTACATGCCGATATTAACTATGACGCATTGTAAGCAAAAACCAGAACTGATATCAGGACGGATACCATATGAGCCACTAGAGACCGTCTTGACAATAGGGGCGGAAGACGTGTGCGGAAGTCTCTTCAGGGTATTGTGAGTTGGCGTTCGTCATGGCCTTGTAGTAGCCGGCGAGTTGTTATGATTGGCAAGCTACGACAACAAAAGGCTCAGGTCTATGGAAACGGGTTGGTGTCCCAGTAGTTGTGTTCCCTGCTACGTTAATACTGCAGTCCCTGGCTAGAGGGCCCCCAGGCCATGACGCTCATGCTAAATATCTTCTATATGGGGAAGGCAGGGTTTCACAGAGGGTGGAAAACGACAGTGACTTGGAAATAAAACGGGCAGCTTTATCCCCCTACAAAAAGGAATAATAATAAGAATAAACAAACGAAGACAATGAAAAATGACAAGAAGACAAATAACTAAAAATACCATAAGCCGCCAAGACGCTTCGTATTATTACAAGCAAGCCCATCCGCCAAACTATATCCAACCGTCGGCCAGGCCCGCAATGAAACCAGAAAAACTGCCAGAGGGGCCAATTGTCCAAGCCCGGCCGCGTTCAAGTGTAGTCAAAGGGTGACCAGCCAGTCCCCGTCATTTTGCCCGGCCTCATCAGTAAAACCTCGTACAGCGCCCCAGTCCCCCAACCTTTCATCAGTGGCTCATATGCTGAATGGGGCCATCGAGAAGAAAACAAGTCACCGTGTTTGAACGCCGTAGGTGATTGTTCCACCAAATCCCAGCAAGTTGATTTGTTCCAAAAGGCAGCCACAAAGACGGTGACCATGTGCTGCAGACATGTGAAAGATGCACCAGTCATTTGCTGATATGCCATCCTCGTTTGGAGATGTGCGTGCACAAAGTCAAGATCCCTTAAACGCAAACGGGTGGTCGCGTCGTATCCACCTCCAACAGCGCTGTTCCTTTGCTCTCCCCGGTGCCCAATACCGAACGCTGAAACAAATACAGTGCCAAAGCAAAACTAACACTAAGCACCGTACCCGCGTTCGCATCCAAACGAGTTGGCGTTAATCACACCCGAGGATCGTTATCCAGAAAGGCAAGTTGTCAAAAGTGACTTGTCCACAGGACACACCCTCTAGTTGCCTCGTCCTTACATACACAACCTCATAGAAATACTATTCAGTCATCAATTCGCCGATAAAGTGCTTTTTTTGTCCTTGCGGGGCTTGATGACAAAGCTGGCCATGATTTGAAGGTGGTCGGCAGGGAAGTGATAGCTGGGAAATCCAGGTACACGCTTGAGATACTCTGCATCTGGTGGACCGAGAATGTCCACAACTTCAAGGGAATTGGTTGAATACCAAATATAGTCGATGACATTGGCAAAGCCAGGTGTGTAGTTTGTGAAAGGAAGCTCATCTGGGGTTCCACTGAGGTGTTGGTAGGAGGATTTGAGGCTGAAAGGGTGCTCGATTCCGTCACGTGTGAAATTTCCATATTGAAACTTTGCGATTTCAGGATGGTCTGGAGCAAGTCGACCTAAGCGGAGGAGCTCTGTGACACCGCTTTCAGATGTCGAGTTGTAATCACCACATACAAAAAGTGGAATGTCCGTGTTGCTGCGATACTCTTGAGAGGGCGCACATTCGGGGGGATTGGGATCCTTCTCGGCACCTGGTATTTCGATCATTTTTTTGTCCTTGAGACCGGGCCACCGAGCGTATTTCTCGGCCTGCTTGGTGACAAAATCCATAATTAATGCGGTTTGCACGATCTTGACATCAGCGAGCGTGCCTTCCCAGGCAAGGTGGGCGTTCACCACAATAAGGCGTGCTCCAGTTCTGCGGCTCTCGAAAAAGCCGACAATAGCGATGTTGTCCTTAGGCATGACTCGGTTGAAAATATCATGCTGGCTTTTCATATCCGGGCGGTTGATGGCAAGTGCCTGGAAATCGATCAATTGTTTGTCGAGGAGGACAAACTTGTTGCTTTTGTAGAAAATGGCACAGCCATCGACGGATGCTGCATCCTTCTCAGACATCGTCCGTGCTTTTGATCTAGGGTAATGAATTGCCCTATAGTCGTCACGGGCGAGTTCAGGGCCAAAAGTGTCACGAAGAGCGTCCGTTGTGATCTCTTGGAGACTAAGAAAATCGGCATCGCGATGACGAATTTCCTCGAGAATTTTTTCTTTGCGGTAATCCCAGGCAAGCGCACCTGATGGCGTGTATCCGTACAGCTGCGATGTGGCATATCGTTCGCCAAGAATGTTCCAAGAGAAAACCGTTACGCGTTCCAGAGATTGGGACACATCTTCCTGGACAACGACAAGCTTGCGGTCATTGGGAGGCAGGGGAACTAGACACAACATTAGAATCGTTTGCAACCAAGAAGAGGTACCGGCAACGCAGTGTAAGTGAGGTGAAAGGCAAGGACCGGCTTAGAGAGGTGTCGGTGCGTGTGTAAGGGGCTAACTGGGCAAAGATAAGCTTACCAGGGGCTTGTTCTCGTAGATACGAAATTAAAGATTTGGTGCCTTTTTCCACGATTTCCTTCTTCAGCTCTGGATCAAGCGGGTTGCCTTCGATACCAAGCGTCTCAAGCATGTGTAGCGAGCCAATCTCAAAGGGAAGAGTGCGGATATTGTTGTTAAACAACAAAAGTTGTTTAAGGAACGTGCACATCCCAAGTTCTGGCGGTAGGTCGGACATTTGATTGTGCGATGCCTCTAGGATTCTCAGCTGGCGTAGGTTGCCAATAGCAGATGGGAGAACGGTTAATTTGTTTGAGCTGATGTAGAGCTCCTGGAGGAATTCGTAGGAGAATAATTGAGGGGATAAAGCACGCAGTCCTTGTCCGCTGAGGTCCAAGTTGTGCCAGTCTTGCTGGCGATTCGGCTTGTCGACAGACCACGGCCTCCGAATATCCTCCGAGTCACCGTCGGCCAATGTAGAGTTGTTCAAAACGGGCGACGGGCCCCCAATGCCCTTGTTCTCACTTGCCTTTAGTCGAGCATAGTAATTGGCCTGATTTTGCTCAACCATGGCAATATTGGCAGCTTCGGCCTCCTTGTGCTGGCGTAGCTGCTCCGCCCAATGTTCAGTGACAGGTGGCTGTTGAGTGGTGCGGATAGTCACACCATGCCCGTTTTGAAGGCCGTTTGAAAAAGGGCTGGAGGCAGGCATTGCAGCACTTGAATACGCAGAGTGATGTGCCAGGTTCTGCGTATTAGTGGTATGACTGCCCTGGTCAGTAGCCTGTAGGACCTGGTGATGCTGCGGAAGGGCCTGGTGCTGGTGCGCACTAGGTTGCTGAAAGCTGTACAGCATGGGCATGCCGCGGCCAGCGGGGTTGCCATTGATTCGGGAAGCATGACCCTGCTGATGGCCTTGGTTATACATTTCGATAGATAGAGAGATTGGGACTCGCGAGACAGTATCGAGTGACTTAGATGAAGTTGCTGGGTCAGCTGAAAACTGGGTGAGCAAGCTGCTTAGATAAGGTTCGGAAGGAGTTGGTAAAGCGGCACTAGAATTCGCGATATGACGAGGTAGATAAAGGAGGTTTCCAGCCGACTGCTTATGACGGTAACCATCTGCCATCTAGCTGTCATGAGGGACACTGACTGATGTGACAAAGGTGCCGTAGCCGTCAAGGGCAAGCGGCAATTTCTATAAGCTGGATAGAAAGGACTGACAAAAACCGAATGTCTTTTTGCAGTGGCCTCTTCTCTGTCTACCAGGACGATTGCTGTTTGGTGTAGTGGTTGATAACGCTCCAGTTAATGGTACAGGATAGCGTAAGTGGTTCTTGAGCTCGTTATACCTGCATCGATGCGTTGAATGGAAGTTCAACACTGGCCGAGGAATGGTCGATGGGCACCAAACGAGTCCCTATCCAGCAAAGCCCACGTCCGTGATTTATGGTTGGTAAGGTGGTGGGCGGCTATGTGGGGCGTCGCATATGTGAGGTCGATGCTATGAGAGCATGTCGTGACGGGACCTCTTCGTGAATCCAGTCGCCGCGCCGTACTTAGTATCCGGAGCGTGTTGTGTAGTCTGCGATAATATGTGTGGAAAAGTAGGGTGTCTATGTGATTCTGTCGTTTGAGAGGTCGACGTAGATTGTGGGGCTTGGTAATGTCGTCGTGTCAATGCGCATGGGCGCTCTCCCACACTTCTTCGCTCTTTCTTATGGCCTTCGAAGGTTGCGGGTTGTTTCTCAGTATTCGGTAAAAAGGTGTCTACAAAGCGAGATAGGTACGGTTAGCATATAGACGCAACGAACCAACCGTATGAAGGGACTAAAATGGGAAGACGACCTGCAGTAAGAGTATGCTAGTGAGGTAGAATTAAGGCAAAGACGGGTGAGGTAGGCAACAAAAATGACATAGAAAAAGGAGGCTGAATGGAGGTAGGATGCCTGGCAAAATAGCATTGAGAAGTTGGAACAAGGGAAACATACCAGAGCAACACCCTATTTTGTAGAGACCGTTAGGATGGTAAAGATTAATCAATACATGTTGATGCGGAATGATGTAAACGGCGATGGTGATGGCGATGTAGTGCACAGCATGGGTCGAGTTTTGCGACACTGGATGCTGAGAGAGCGACGAAGAGTCACGGGGAAAGTGCTTTATTACATAAACATTACGTATCACGTGATTTGGTTGATTATAAAAGGCTTCCTGTAATGTGCTCGCCGTAGTTACAGTATTATGTAATACTTGGTGGACATTTCCATTGCTCCGTAGAACGCCGCCTATCTCCTCCAACAAGGCAGCTCCAGCGGAAACCGAATTTTTTCTAATCTGAGAGTTCTCATTACTACCAATCGTATAATTTAATAATGTTTCGTTCACGAGGTTGAATACATGCGAGGTTACGACGCAAAGCAAATAGCATTTTACATACACCGTTGGTAATCAGAGGGCTGATAGAAACAAATTTTGAGGCTCAGGGTTTTGGATTCAGGCTGTAGGCTGCCATCAATTCAGCCGTCGTATGCTCCATAATGGGCTGGCAACAATTCTTTTCATAATTTAGCAGGTACCTTAAAGCACCAATGCTTGTCAGTACCGCACAACCGATCCGGCGAGGAATTGAGATGCTGGTGGTGCGGACTCTTAAGGCATGTCGTAGGATTCCTTGGAGAATTGGTTAGGGCCCCAAGAGCCTTGAAATGCACCTCAAGGCACAGTCGGAGACCAAGGCCGCCAACCCGTACGACTGATATGGGCGGGGAACCCTGCTCCCAGCATTTGATCCCAATTAACCCGATGGACAGGTTGGTCCGAATGGCTATCCGTCTTTTAAACCAGGCACAGCATGTCCTTCGGCGTACCACGTCATCCTCTGTGTTTTGCACAAGTTAATTGTACCTAACAACAAAAAGTACGGTGTAATCATTAAGTATGACGAGTACTGTATGATGCGCAGCGTAGGTATATTAATCTGCTCTTGCCCGAACACTGGCAGAAAACGCAGCAAGTGTTGCATGTGCCGCAGATGAAGTCTAACGGTTCTCCCACATTGTGCACCTGCCCCTTTTCCGTGGCCTCTAGATATCTCGAGTCGATCCGCCACATTCTTATTTCTATTTTTGTGCACATCTTCCGAGTTTCTTTATGTCTCTGTCATGCAGCCTTCCCTATTGCATCCTCAATCGCATTTGTAGGCGCTATTGTTGACATTCACATCATTGCCAGTCTTCCGTGAGTCTATTCGTCTTGTACGCTTTGCGTGTCCTCAGCCCCTATTATATAATGCTTATCCTTGTGCTCTCTGAGCGCCTCACGACTATTCTGACTCCTATCCTTGCACATTCTTCCTGTCATATACCTTAGGGCTACTAAGTTTCTTGCCTCGAATAAACCGTCACTATTTTCGAATATCGCTTTTCTCCTCCTTTTTGGATCTCCCTTTTCCCCGGACTTCTTTTTGGCCCTCCTTGCATCTCCCCCCTCCCATCCCTTTCTCTTCTGCATCCTGACAGACCAATCGCACGGTTTCTTTTGTTTTATGCCTGGTAGGCGATTCACTTATACCATCTTTCTTATTCCTATTACATCAAAATTCGTGACGCGCCCTAGGCGCTCGGACCTTTCAGGCGGCCGAAGCTTCTCCCCAAGGAGGCCACAACATAGGAATGCCACAAGGGTCAAAACAATCTGCACGAGGCTGCCGCTAATCGGCGCGAGTGACCCCTCTCCACATTTTTAAGGGGCCTGCAGAACCAAGTGTTCAACGCCAGCGTTGGAAGCCCAGCCTTTTAAGGAATGCTTCTTCAATTGAAAGAGCCCCGGACAGTACATGAAAATGGAATATCTAGGCTACGTCGCTGCCAACAACCCCCCACCCAACTACTATTTGCGCAGGGCACCTCCGCCCCAGCCACCGCAAAATCCGAAGTCCACGACCGTGACATCCACGACAGGAACACAGCCGAGAACCAACTCCAGTGATAGCTCACGGAGTCGATCGTCGCACGAGACCGACCTTCCGGCTCCCCTGGGCGTTACGACTTCCCCCAGCCACGATATTCAAAGTCACCCCTTTCCTGCGTCTCTACAAGGCGACCAGGGCCAGGAGAGTTACCAGCAACCACAACGCCCTCCTCCGTACCACGCGTCTCCAACTGGCAATCTTCACAAGGAGCTGCCACCAACACCGGCGCCGTCGGCATTGATCGGAGGGCTTGGCCTTGATGTAACATTGCCGTCACCGCTTCATACGTCTGCGACTATAGACGAAGCTGCCCATGAACTAACCGCCCCAGGGGCTTCTCCTTCTACCGTTTTACCCCTCGACCATTCGCTTACCCGGTCGAACTGCAATTCACAAGGGGTTACAGCTGTTCAGCCTATGAAGGCTGCCCATCTTGGTACGGTGGCCACGCCTAAGCGAAAAATACAGAAGTTTCAGAAATCATCTCGGCAAGAGAGAACACTTACGGAACACGGGCAGCAGCCATACAGGCGAGAAAGAGACGGGTATCAGCAGCAAGAGGAGCTACAAGACCAACAACGTCGTCAACAACAGCAACAACAGCAAGAGGGGCCACGGGAAGAACAGCGAGAACACCGGCGGCAGCAACGGCGAAACCAAGAGCAGAACCAAGACGAAGACCTAGAACCGGACCAAGAGCAACATAACGGCCAGTATCGGAGAAAAATACAAGATAAAGATCAGAGGCCCTCTCCAAGGAGGCACTGGCATCGCGAATGGGGACAACTGTACGAGTACGAGCACGAGCACCTCCGGAATCGTAACTACGCAATTGAAAGCAAGCAAACCCGCACTCCGGGAGACCTGCAGAGACAGGCACAGCAACAGAAGATCAGTAGTACATCAGTCATACCTGGTCCAAATGCCCTTTATGCCGAAAACATAACGAAATCGTTTACGCGAAACGAGAAGAATTACCGCAATTCTGGTTTCGCAACCTTGAGCCCTAAGACAATGCTACCCAGCGAACCACCATCCAGTGCGGACGGGGGCGGGTCATCGTCACAATCTTTGCTATCTACAACATTCGACCAAGCAAAGCCCTTCTTGATACGCAACGGGCGCACGTATCTTTCCGACCCTTCTTTACCGTATCCCCTCCCGGTGGATTTGGAAGAGCTGCACCGCCAGTCACTTCGTTCACTTCTTTTGTTCCAGCTATTCGGTGGCCCGGTGTGCTCCCCTTCATTTGCTAACAAGCCCCCGAGTCGCGTTTTGGAAGTCGGTTGCGGATCTGCCTTTTGGAGCATTATGTGCAACCAATACTATTCACGCCAAGGACACCGTGGTATATCATTTTCCGGTATCGACATCGCACCCATTGGCTTAGGTGCTAAGGGACCTGATGATATAGGACTCGCACACCAATCGGTGCCAGGGAAGGAGAAAGGCCAAATGAACTGGCGTTTTGTGCAGCACGACGTACGCCGTATGCCTTGGCCCTTTGAAGTTGAGGAATTTGATCTGATCATGATCAAGGATGTGTCCTTGGCCATGCGTTCCGACACATATCAGCTCGTGTTTGACGAGTGCATCCGCCTCCTCCAGCCTGGCGGGACACTTGAAGTATGGGATTCTGATCATGCTATCCGACTACTGCGCCCTCATATACCCACTGTACCTGCGACACCTTCATCCCAAGAAGAAGACGACTACAATAGCGCGATGACTGCCGGTGCATATGTTCTTACGCCGAATACACCGCTTTCTGCGCCGCTAAATAGTTACATCGTCGAGTATAACGCTTGGCTCGTGAAAGCTCTTGAGTCGCGGTCTCTCCCATTTGCACAGTGTGCCCTTGCAGGAGCCCTTTTTCTCCAGGAAGCAGAGTCGCTTACAAACGTCTCATCTCGTCGATTGGCCGTACCACTATCGGAGATGCGCTGGGAGCGGGAGGGTGTCGGTGGAGTGGTAACTAAGGATGGCAAGCCATATATTGAAACCAAGAACGTGCCGAGAGCAAAGGGTGAGAGCCGAGACCTGGAGCAGGGCACCAAGACAATTACTCCAGCCCAAACCGCGTTGCGACGCACTGCGCTTCTGACGGTCGTACAACTAATCCAGAGTTTGGAGCCTATCCTGCGTGAGGTCAGCGGTAAGAGCCAGGATGAGTGGGATGGCTGGTCTGGCAAGATGGTGAATGACTTGATGAAAGAAAATGGTACATTCTGGGGCGAGTGCCTGGAGGTAGGCGCGTGGTGGGCACAAAAACGATAAAAGCACGTTACACGGTTATCATTGTAACGAGGGGAAGAGAAGGCCAGGCATCGCTTCATCTGTTTTTTTATAGAATGCATGTATCGTGTTGTAGGGTTACAGTCTATTCATCGCTAGTCATTGCTCGTCTTGCTTGTTTAAATGCCACCGGCTTCTGGCCGGACATAAGATTGTTGATATTGTATTTTACAGGATGTCATATTCACCAGAGTATTCAGGTCCACTAGTCCACCATGCACTTTTGGCGCCGAGCCTTATTCCCCATCATAACGCTTTCTCAGTGTGCGATATCGTTTGAGATAATATCTGCAAACAACCCCCCCCCCCCCCAGTCAGAATGGTCAGCATCAATCTTGGCCGATAAACCAGTGATTAGGAAACCTTCAAGCGGAGTACATGTTGTTGTAAAATAACGTCAAGACTTACAATGCTTCGATTTCTAGAAAACCGTCAGTACAGAAGCAAGAAACACGGGTCAAGGGCATCCTCACCTTTTTGCACAAACTGGGCACGTGCAATGGCGCAACGAATGGCCTCATCGTCTCGCAAAGCAGCATTGGCAGAAAAGGCATTGTGTAAGCGGCGACGGAAATATTCGTGGCCCTGAGGATAGTCCTTTCCCAGGTTGAGAAGTTCTACGTGACGTTGGATTTGTCGGTCGTTAGTGATGCATGTCCCTCCTAAAGCCTGCAGCCTTCGGTCAAGCCACCGCCGTTTAAAGAAGCCTACCTTTGTAGATCTTGATCACTTGCTTCCGCAGCTCCGCGTTCACCGGTGGCGGCATAGCTATGCGGCAACTTAACACGGCGTGGACAGTGTTGCTTTAGAGGGAGAGCCAATGCGTTTTGCCCAGCTTAAATTTGTGTCTGTGCGAAAACCTTCCAGTAGAAATGGGCATGTAGATCTGGTTGGTTGGATACGGACCGTGCTGTTCATGCGTCGTATGCGTGATATCTCAATGGTGCTATGCAGATGCGACTCCGCTGTCAGTATCCAGCCATATTGTGCTCCGTAATTACTTCGATTTGTTTCGATAAATTAGTGCTACTTATAATTTGTTTAATTGCCCGAATACCTGCTTGTATGATTAAAAGGACGACGTCGGCTGGTGCGGGGTTGAATGATTGGTGCAGGCTGGACCCTCCCCGAATCGTATAGCGCGACCTGACACCTAAAGATAACCAACCCGTTTTCAGAGCTATGAGAAACTTTGTCACACCTCTCCATTTTCTATTGGGGGCTTCCTCCAAACCCTCTGCAAACTATGCTTTAAGCCGACACCGGCCGTAAGATCAATAAATAGTGCTTCGCTTGTTTTTTCGTAATACGTCTATGGCATGGATCATGACGAAAATTCCTGGGTTCTGTAACTCCGACAGGAACAAAAAAGCCAAACACCATCAACAATGACATTCCTATGGCTGCAATCATTCCGGGCAGCTGCCCGATGGAACCACTGTTACGGTGCTGGTTGGATGGCACGGCCAGTTATGAGGATCCAAGAGAAGTACCGCTCTGACTTTCATCCAAGCCGCGCTACCTCCAGAGCCTACTCTAGCATGGGCCTAGCCGGTGGTGCGATGGCAACAAGGCCATTTTCATCTCTGCGGCCTGGACCCGGCAGCGGGTTCGAACCTGCACCGCTACCACCGGCGCGGTGGCTGTCGGACCTCCGCCACCGCGTTGGGAAATGCATTATGTTTGGCTGCTCAACAGCACAAGTCTCCGAGGCGGCTGGAGTGGCTCGGGCCCTCGCGACCGAGTGGCGACGGCTCATAGCCGGCAGTGAGGGCTATCTGACCGGTGAACGGCGAGGTTTGGAAGGCCAAAAAGTGGTTTGGGGCGAAATGGACTCGTTTGTACGTGATTCCAGGTGCGGCTGCTTCTGGCAGCAAAAAGGACCAGATGCCATTTTAGTCATTGACAGCAAGGACATAGGCCCACGTGAACAATGTCGTGTACGCACGCTACGCTGAGTCTTCCAGGGTCAACTGGGTCAACCACATTGCCCTCCACGTCGACGCGGCGCGCAGCTATCGGTGGCAGGGCCTAATGCAAGCCCACACGGTCGGGCTAATCATGAAGAGTTTGAAAACGGAATTCAAGTTTGTAAGCCTGCTGCGCCCAGTCACTGCTAACTGGTCCACCTTGGACTTGTCGATGCAAGACATGCTGACAGTTAAAACATTGAAGCCCATGACTTTCCCGGATGCCATCTCCGTGTATCACCGGCTGCGAGTGTCACCGGAAGCGAAGCCCAAGTCTACGTCGTTGCTGCTAGACTGCTTGGTTCTCTCACACAGACATAAGCGCATCGCAGCACGGGTCTACGAGGATGTGTCGTTTTATGACTACCGGACGGCATCCAAGACACATATGCCTGAGTTCATGCGGGAGGTGCTGACGGACCTCTGGCAGCAGCAAGTGCACGAGGCGACGCTGGCGAGGATTCGGATATGGGAGCTAATAGCCGCCGTGGAGCGTCTAGAAAAGCAAACATGGAACCGTGAGGACGCTGTGGAGGATATTGGGAGCGTTGGAACATGACGGGAGTGTGAGAGGAGAGTACCCTCTGGGAGAGTGCGAGCACAGCGGCATCCCAGACGGTTCTTGTCCCTGAAACCGAACAGAGGGGAGGTGAAAGGAAATAAAATAACGTTATTTTCGGACAACAAGCCAAATACAGTCTCAATTACACACAGGGCATCGCTACCAGTCGACTTTCCAGCCTTGGCTCACCGATGCTTGGTGGTAGCCGCTTGCGTCGGAAGTGTTATTTTTGGGAAAGCTGTGTGAATAGGAGCCTTGTAGTTATGCAACAGAGATGAGTCGTAATTACAGTACCTTCTCGACACGTCAACGCACGTCAAAACGTCCACTGGTGCCCCATTATTCTCACCTCCCTCGTCCTTTATTTTATTAGGTCGGTTCTGTCTAGAGGAGTTTTACATGGACTTCGTAATTACTGCGTAATATTCCTTCGTCCTAATATACAGTGTCTCGAGTTTGTGGACCGTGCATAGCGAGTGTTATTTCGGAGAACGGAGGACCTGTGCTTCTTCTTCTTCTACATGCTAACACCCTTTGCCCCTTACCTGCAGTGGAAACCGCCCGCCACTATCGTAGTCAACCGCGGTCAGAATCTGCACTAGACTTAGCCTTAGTTTGTTGCCAAATTCTGCCACCTTCTCCCACCGGTGAATTTCTTCTCCTTCCTCTCTCACCAAAGCGAAGACCTGACAAACATCTTTTTCTCCCCACCCGTGCTTCGCTTACTGCGCAGCGACACAGACCCCGCCGTCCACCTCCATCCCCTCCTTCCGCGATTCATCGATCAATCTTTCAAACGCCACACTCGACCAAGGACGTGTCGGGCGATCTGCACCGTTGCGTGCTTCGTTTCCCATCTGTGTTCTCTGCACCGGCGCCGCCGTCACGTAGCAGACCATCCAGTACACCCGTCGACGATACTTTTTTTTTTCGTCGCGTTGACCGCCCTCGTGCGTCATACTTGCTCAGAAATCTACTTCTAGGCCAGGTTTTCCTGTATGACTCGTGCGTCGCCCTTGGCCAAGCGACAGCCGGGTGCGGCCAGCCAGCGCGACAACCACAACGACAGCGGTGTTGGAAATCATGGGAAGCGCACAACTGAGTTACAGCAAAAGCCCTCTCACGGCCTGTCGCTTGGCGGCGACGCCGTAGCCCGATCGTCACCATCTTCTTGCAACTCTGTCCTCATCGACCGGTCTCATCTTCCGACCGTGGCCGCTGGTGTTCCGTCCCCGCCACCGCTTTTTGCTACCGTGGCCGCCACGGCCGTCGATAACGGTTTCACCCGTGGTACGGACACGATGGCTTCTTCTTCACCTTCAGCCTACCACGGGCAGCAGCGGCAGCGCAAGTCCGATCCCTCTCTGGTAACATCGGTTGGTCCCCGCCGCTCGCATGTGTCCGATCGCCATCTACCCGCTGTCGACAACGTTTCTCTGCTGCCCTCTTCTTCAGACTCGCCAGTTGTTCCCAACACACTCTCAACCCCGGGCGATGTCTCTGGTATACCTGTTCCACCCGCTGCATCTTTTGATGAGTCGTACCGCCGCATTGATGTTAATGCTACCAAAAACGCCAATGTCCACCGTGATACCGGGCCTCTCGACCTTGCAATGACAATTCTCCGCTCCTGTCCGCTGTATGACACTATAGCCATTCTCATCATTCTGATGCAGCTTTCGCCCGTGGTTCTGTCGGTCGTCTACATGCTGTTCACCGTTCTCACCTTCGTCCCTCCCGTCACGACTAGTTCCGGCTTGAGCCTAACGGAAATATTCGAGGGTGGCCTTGGTACACCGGCTTTCACCACCATTATATGCATGGATGTCGGCATCCTACTTGTCTGGCTCTTCCTCTGGGGACCGCTGCAACTCCTTATCCTTGATTTTGCGCAGGTTGTTATCGCACTCACATTGGGAGGTGGTTACAACAACAGTAGCTCTCGCCAAGGCTCCACGAACAACATATTTGTCTGCTTGGGCATCGTCATTTTGTCCCATTTCAGTCACATTACCAGCCTGGAAAACCTCCCACATCTCGGCCCTTTGTTTGCTGCCGACCATCCATCTACCTTTGCTGACATCCATATCTCGGTCCACCAATCGCCCAGGTCTTCCGCTCGTCGTGTGGGTGGTGCCTCGTGGGTCCGAAATGTGTTTGCGATCCATATCCTCATGCAGGGTATCGTGCGCTACATTAGGGAGTGGTATCTTCGACGAGAGAAACGAGACGCCATGTCTAACTATCAATCGGATCCTGAGACCGGAAGGGCCATGTGCATACATGATATATCCTTGGAAAATGCGCTGTCTGGCGCCACAGACACAGATGGCCATACGGGTGTATCCGGTAATACTCCGATTTCCGACTCGGTTAACCATAGCATGGGACCATCCTGCACGGTTGCGCCAAATAGCATTACTCCAACTACCAGCACAGGGCTTATGACTATGGATGCAGACAACGCGTCCGCCCCCGGCATAGCCGGTAATACCACCATCGCCTCGATTCCAACAACTCACATTTCTTCGAAGAAAAAGAAAAAACAGAGTGCGCTTGTCCGCCTTCGCCAGCCCCTATGGGCGGCTTTAGCCAGCACAAAGATTGTCATGATCAAGGAGTATGAATTGTCGCAGGCGGCGTCCGAGTCCGCTGGAGCGGAGGCAACCGATGTCGATAACCTCGGAAATGCTCCCTTTTACGCACAACCAGGCCAGATTTGGGTGTGTTATGTTGGACACGACGAAGTATGCTTCAGTACCAGCGCCTTCCCCAATGAAGACAAAGATCAAGAGATGTCTAGTTCACTGCAACAGTCGAACTCATTTTTCATTGACACAACCAAACCATTTTATGTTCGCATAAACAACGCCACATGGCAGCCGACACGCATTATTCCTATCGTTGGAGACCGGAGTGAGAATGCGACGGATCCAGCAGACGACACCAGGTGGGATCATTCAAATGGCACCACAACCCGCTGGACTGGTGACATTTACGGCCTCACCCCTCTCTCTAGTTACGAGTGCGAATTCGTCAGTACTCGCTCTGGCGAGGTACTTTTCAGTACCAGCGTTAGGACAGCTGCCGCCCCTTCTAAAAGTACGGCTATTGCGGCTGCAAAGCCAGCGCCTCCCAGTCAACTGCGGCCCCACGAATCACCTGCCACGACTATCAAAGCATCTATTACGACCCAGGAGGCGAAGCTGAACGATGAGAAAACAAGGTTTAAGACACTTCGCAGGGACAACAATCGCCGCACTAATGCGCTGAAAAAGGAAATTGACCGATTGACTGCCTCAGTTCAGTCTGCGGGCGGAAATGACGACAAATTTAAACAAAAAATTACTCAAAATTCGGTTCAACAAAAGCAAGCGGAACAAGCAATTGACGTCCTTGAGGCTGAGCTCAAGGACATTAGCACTGTTCCAGAAGAAGTCCTCGGCCAATACCGTAACAAGAAAAGCGAATGGGACCGTGAAAAGGCTCAGTTCGAAGGCGTCATCGCGTCATTTAAAAGCTTCAAGAGTTCCGTTGACAGCGAGATCCAGTCGCTGGAAGACGACAATGCTACTTTCCAAGCCAAGCGAAACAAGATAGCTTCTCGCATCGCCAAGGCCGACAGTGAGCATGCGCAAATCATGGACGCCAATTCCCGTGGCCTTGACGAGGCCGAGCGCCGTCGCCAGGAGCGCGTCAATATCGAGACTGAGATTGCGAGGTCTCACCAAAGTTACGTGGAACGCCTTGTCGCTGCGCAGAGTGCGAACGAAGAAAAGGCGCATACAATTGAAATACTACACGAGACGATGCGGTCATTTTATTCGTCTTTTGACAGCGAGCGGCCTTACGAGAATCGATATGCTGTCGGAACTGCCCATATATTTCAGGCTACTGGTAGCGGTGCACCAACATCTACCCCGGGAGCTTGGCCAACACCACATGTACCATCAAGCTCCCTCCATGTCCCTCAGACCCCATGGCCCGCCATACCGACGTCGCCGATCGCGGTCAATGCAGCGCCTATGACGCCTTTCGTACAAATTCAACAACTGCCAGCCACTCCCATGCCGCAAATACTTCGGATGCGTGGTCGGTCGTCTTCGATGCTGAGCGATGTTTCTGGTTTCACTCAGTCTAGCACTGCAGATGACGATAATACGGCTGCAAATATGGGAGGCACTACCACTGGCGGCTCACATAGCACCGACGTGTTCGTCTCTTCGAGTAGGTATTCTGAGCAAACCTCGCAAGCTGGGACAATCCGGGGCCCACCGCCTTTCGGACTAACTCAAGACCAAGGCGGCTCTGGTTCTGCCTCTGGTTCTGGATCTGGGAGCAGCGTTCACAGTGGCAGCGGAAGTGTGGGCAGTATCCGTGACCTGCGAGGCCCGCTGTGAGCGTAGTATTTCTTACAGGGCATTTTGATATGTTGTAGCTTAATTCAACAAAGTTTTAACTCGTAGTCAGGTTATCCATTTTCACATACGCTCTCCTTACATGTTTTTATTTCGTGGATAATATTCAACTGAACTGTGACTTCTTTTTTATTCCCCCGCATAATGTGTTCATGGAGCACGGGCTGCTATTACCTTCTATGTTCGTGCATTTCACCAGGCTTATTGGCTCACGTCGCCGAGGCAAATAAATGATATCACAAGGAGAACCTTCAAAACCCGCGTTTGGCTTACCGAGATAGCCGTTCCAGCTTAGTGGCGGCTACTCGTCACTACACGCAAGAGGAGGGCCAGTATGGCTCGAAAAGGAGCATTCATATAGCTCCTGATCCCGGATCTGCTGCTTCGGACCTAACTGGTATTCGAAGATTGTACGGCGCATGTAATGGAAACTCCCCTTTTTGGGCATGGCCTACCGATAGCCCACGTCAAGTCGTGATGAACACGACACGCGCCCAGGTGTGGCCGAGCTTACGTTAAGTTAGAATTCTGAGTACTACAAGCTCTGCAACCATGCACTTGCTTATTTGCAAAGTGTTTTCAAGATCACCAAGTCACGCCTTTTGTCATTGGACACAAAGCACCTTGACATTCAACAAAATCGCTGGGAAAAGGCTGACGACAGCGAAATGGAGGCCATTATAAAAAGCGGCCCTCAGCACCACTGGCCAGATACGATTTAGCCGCCATCCTCACATGAATCCACGACGGCCCAGTAATTTTATTACCATCGAAGCTGGTACACCAGGGTCTGCGTCGGTGGTAGCACAGTCGGTCGAAATACCAGCCGTGGATATGTATCTTGGTTTTAGAGAGGAAGAGAATGGACCTTCATGCTCGAGTTATGGACTGTGAGTCGGTTTGAGTACACTGCTTACTCTGCTTTATTGCCCAAAGGTTGTTTTCTCTTCCGCCCACGACACTCACGGTATCGCACTACCTCCCAGTACCTCGCGAAATATTCCAGGTCAAAAACTATGCATGTTGACAAATGCGGATCAAAAATGTATCAGTCGGAACACCAGGGCGCCGTTTGGATGCTTGTCCTCGATAGGCCCGCTGCCGTTGATGTGCCTTGCTGTTCCTATGACAATACTAGCATGGCCGCCAGCCGACCTTCGGCCGTCTGAGCAAAAGCTGGCGAGGTGTAAAGATGTGGTGTACGTCGTAGTGCGCGTAAATAAAGGACCGTGTAAAACGTAGAGGAAGGACTGGACCTATAAAAAAACACCACCGACGAATGAAATCAATTTTGCATGCACAAAGTGAAGCAAAAGCTGCATAAAAATGGGCTAAAGTGGAGACCGTTGGGCCAAAATGAGAGTTTGCCGCAACTTCTTCATGGTACGATATGAAGCTGACATATTTATCCAGTAAGTTACATACGCGATACACGAAGTAGATTAGAACAATAGTGCCCAGTTACAGGGCACCCTAGGCCCCTGCACGTGTACGAGGACACTGCAAAACGAAAAAACTTTCGTAAAGTCGCCACGGCATCTCATTAGTCAATGCACCAGTGCAATTAGAATCATGCTACGAGCGTTCAAGGCCTCTCAACGGTATTAACAATAATATCGTTAACAGTCAACCCCCTTTCGACTCTCCTCCCGTCCTCTTTGTCGAGGCCGTATAGGTTACGAGAAGCCATTGTAACTACCTATCAAACCACCCATAATATTTTCTTTCTGCTATTGATGCTTTGAGAGCCTGAAACCTTAGATTTCTTAAGTCATCATTGGCCAACCAGAGGAAGGGTTTTCCTACTTGTAGGGGGCCTGTGCACTTAGAGTGAACCAAATTACAGCCTCGTTTTACATAATCATTCTGTGGAGAATCTGTGGTTCTCATATCCTTCTTATGGCAGCGTGCCATTCACCTCGTGTAATACTTTGGAAAATTACCTACGCCGTGTGAGGGCCGGAAGAACAGCTATTGATACAAACTACCTCACGCCACAGAAATACTGCAGCAACCATGTTCGATTCCAATCCAAGCATTATCCAAGATGACTCGCTGCAACGCAATGCTATACCTCTGGTTTTGATCCACGATGGCGGTGGCACCATCTTCAGCTACCACGTTCTTGACAACGTCGATCGAAAGCTCCTAGGCATCGCCAACCCACGATTCAAGTCCGGAATTCCCTGGGCTGGGGGTCTACACGAAATGGCAACATCATATGCTGGTCTTGTTGCGTCTGCCATACTATCTGGGCCTGTCATTCTGGGTGGATGGTCTTTGGGAGGGCTTCTAGCCCTCGAGACCGCTCATGTTCTATCCCAGTCATACCCCAACGTGATTGTGGCAGGCATTGTTCTTGTCGACAGTGTTTACCCACTGCCACCCAAGGCGGGTTGGGATGTCCCCGGAATGCGGTTGGCCGAGCGCAGCATCGAGTGGCCTGCAACTACGACAAAAGCGACAAAAATTTGTGTGGAAAGATGTTTCAACGAGGCGCACCGAATGGTACGTGAGTGGTCCGTTCCCGTCTTCCGTACGCCTCCTGCAGTACTTATCCGCTGCCGGGACCAAGTTCCCACCCCAGACGACAAAATACTTTACGTCGACCTCTACCGCCGAGATCGACGACTAGGCTGGGATAATTACTGCAAAGACTTCTTCTGTCAAGTTTTGGACATCCCGACCCACCACTACAACGTTTTCGGACTCGACCACATCGAAACTGTTACCAATATGGTCAAGACAGCCTGCACAACAATAGAGAAAAGGTGGCTGTCTTCTCTCCCAGAGTAAGGAGGGCTTGAATGGGAAGCCGGGTGAATTTATACACGTTGATGCCCTCCATTCGTGCCCTCGTGACATAATTCTACACCGCCTGATATTCATTCTGAAGACACGTACCTACTTACTTCCTATCTGCACATTTTCCAACCACCTAATAGACGGCGTACTGGGGCAGAGATAACTGTGAACATCACCAGACCATATTGGAACCAAACCAACGAGGGCACAGAAACATTATCGTGACCAATAGCTTACAGCGATATGGAAGTGTTCGTAAAGTGTTTGTCTCGCGCTCACTCCAAAGCCCATCTCACTTGTAACTTTTGTTTTTCACGGGCGTGGCCGTGGCATACTCAACTCTGTGGTATGTGATTTTGAAATGACTTGTCCGCCCAAAGCACGGGCAGCTAGATGCATCCTAGGAAACTCGGCACGATAGGCATTGGCAACGAACACTCAGTGTTGCGCTAGGACACAACTTGATTCGAGAAGCCAGTATTGTGCAACATACTAGCAAAGGAAGCACTATGAGGACGCCGTTCTTGTCCTTCAATACCGGATGGCAAAATGCACGACATATGATCAATTGTGTTCCATGTTCCCTCTTATGTCATAAGGGTTGTTTGTCTAGGAATCAACCATGGTATATCTCGCTCATGCACCGAGTACGAGTTCTTCTATACGTACACCTTGCTTACACTGTGCAAAGATGCAAATATCTTAATAAAGCGTAAATTTAATAGAGGCGTAGATCGTTTTCACAAGACTATTAGAAACATGGATAGTGCACGATTGTAGGATACTTCTTATCCTTGACATAAGGGATTATGCGCCTGGTCCTCAATTCCTTAATCGAGGTTTGCTGATTTCTCCATTAGCCACCTGCGTTTCGCCGAGTTTTCATCCTCTTCAAAGAATCGGTCCGAGACAGCACGGCTGCAGCGCACTAGAGCTAATGTCGTTAGACCGCGCCTTGTCCACATCCACCTCGCCTGATGGAATATGGGCTTTGTTACAACAGAGGCCGAGAAAAAGCTGGGGATAAGACTGGGGACGGAGGAGAAAAAACATGGGCAGATGGACATACTGTGGGGAAAACAGTTGAAGATGGCGGCCTCATAGTATCAAGGCTGCAGACATATAGCGATCACATGAGCCGTGTCCAAACGCCTAGGGCATTGTGGTACGAAACATGTCGAGCTACTCAGTCACCGCAGCCAGAACTACAAGACTTGTGATTTTACGAGTTAATCGAATTAAGAGGTAACGAATACCGGTCGTTCACAACGCGCGTATCACCTTAGACGTTGCAATGCTGCTCGGTTCTTCTGGAAACACCAGCTGACAAGTAAAGTCCATCTATAGCCACCACTCAGGGCTACACGAGATACGCCGTAGATAAACGAGTACAGATGGCATAAGCCACTGCCCGATCTAACGCTGATATACGGGGATGTTATATAAGATCAGTAATATAGTCGAAGAAAATAAAGCACGTTAAAGGATACCTCGATGTAATTAGCAAAATGACCGTACCATAACTTTCCTGCGAGAACCAAACCGTAAAAATGTAACAAACTTTACCTCTCCCTGCCCCCTTCCTTTTTAGTGTATCATATTTCCCGTTGGTTGGTATAACTAACAAAGGGCCGAAAACGCCGTCCTGTAATTGGACTGTTATCACTGCACGACGTACAAACGCATTTAGGAGGCTAATGGCAGGACATTTTGAAGAACGGAGGTACACCTAGGTCAGGCTAACATTGAGAATTACTATTAAGATGTCGGTAATGTCGTGGCCCCAGCCCCAGAGTGTGGATGGACGGGGGCCAACAGTTTCAGGTTTTCTGTATCCGCCTCTGCACCTCTTATTCTCAGTCGTACGACAGTACTCGTACTGTTGTACTGTCCGTACATAATAATTACGTCGCAATAACAAATGGAACGTCAAATTAGTCGTCTGGTCTCGGTGGGGCATGCTAGGACCATTATTATGCTTGGCTGTCCAATGAAACGTTGTTCCGGACACTTGAGTCACTTGCCTAATTTTGTACGGAGTATCCCGCCCAAATTCGCCTGAATTGGCTTGGACAGTGCGAGGTTTTAGCTCGGATTCTTTGCCCCAAGCCCCCTTCGTTGAACAGCCCCGGAAATCCGAAAAGAAGGAGCACCCACATTTTGGGCGTCCCTTCCCCATCGTCTTCACCCTCTCTCTGTTCTCCTTGTTTCCACGTTGATTTCATCCACATCACCAAGTCCGCTTACCATCCAAACTCCCTCTTCCTGCCATTTTATTGTCTTCATATGTTATACTACTAAATCAAACATTTTGTTCATCCACACTATTTTTGCTTCCATCTTTACCTCTGTCTATTGGTAACGAACGGCGCCGCATATCGTTGTCCTGACCGGCGTCGGTGATTGTCCTTAACGGTCACGTCCGCATCCTTTAGCAATTTTCATTGCTTCAACCTGTTGAACAACTTCGCGCCGGCTACGGCGTGGCTCGGTTAGTCTCGTACAAACTCGCAAAGCCTTCGTTTGCGTGTGAGCGTCTTTCTTGCGAAAACAAAACATTCCGATCGCTGCACAACCTTACTTCAGCACGAACTCCTGCATCCCGAATATCATTCCCCTTTATCATCGAGTTATCTTCTCTGTCCGTGCTGCCATGTCGACCGCAGTAAAGCGAGCCTGCGACGCTTGTCATCGGCGGAAAGTAAAATGCGATGGCGTCAATCCTTGTCGAAACTGCGCCTCGGCTCAACTGTCCTGCACATACAACGCCATTCCGCAGAAGAAGGGGCCGAAAGGCTCTCGCGCGAAAGTCATCAGCGAGCTTCGAGAGAATCAGCGCCAGTCGAGTCTTTCAGCTAAAATCCAAAACCGCATGAATGGCAACAATACCGCGATCTCAACGTTCACACCAACCCAGGGACTCTTGACGAACGAAATGGTCAACGCTTGCATCGATTTTTACTTCGCCAATTTGTATCCGACGATACCCATCCTGAGCCGCCAACGTATCGAGCAGGATGCCATGTCCTTAGATACTACTTTAGACACCTACTGCTTGTTGTCTTCGCTATGCGCCTTCATGATGTTGCAGCCCGGCATGTCATTTCCAATCACAGACCCCTACGGACCCGACAGCATACCTGGTGCTTCTATTATTACAGCAACTTTACTTCTCGAAGAGACCCTTCGTGTGCGTAAGGGCTACGACTATATGCAAAATCCTTCACTCTACACAATCGCGACCAACTACTTCTTGTTTGCCTGTCACTACGGGCTTGACCTTCACGACAAGGCCTGGTGTGACCTCCGCGAGGCTACTACTCTTGTGCACCTTGTGCGCATGAACAGTGAAGAAGCATACCAGGCCTGGGACAAGGTCGACGCCTCACGCCGGAGGCGCTTGTACTGGCTTCTCTACGTTGCAGAACGCGCGTATGCCCTGCAGCACGATCGCCCGCTGTCCTTGAAAGCCACCATTGACCTTCCCACGCCCTCCGACGATCCCAGCGACCCATTTGCAAACCAACTGGCTGGGTTTTGTCAAATCGCTTCATTATTTCAGCCTTTTGATGGGCCATTTGTGGACTCATGGAATGTGACTCGTGCCAGTTGTACATCGTCCCAAGTGGCAAGGTTGCAGAAGCAGCATAGCGATACTGTCAATGCACTGGCCAATGCCGATCCGCAGCTTGATGACGTCGTGCGGAATCAACAATGGCTGCAGAACATTGTATGGCAAATCAACCTAGCTAAAGGAAATAGCTCGGCTAGAAATGATCCGTCTGCATACCAGTACCCAATCACGGACATCTCGAGGGAGGTTATCCCTATGGCAGCATCTTTCTCAAACCAGGGATCTTCTGAACTGCTTAACTCCGGGCTGGTAAGTTCAAGCCTCGTCTTGTGAAACCCGTGCTATGCACTTTTCATGTTTTCTGACTACTTGTGTTTCAAGATTGAGTCCCTTCTGACCGTCACGAATGGCCTAACGGACGTATTCGCCGCGATGCCATCATCTGGAAACCCGTTTACCGCAAGCCCGCGTGATCATCTGCACCAACTCGCCAGCATTTTAGCTATGCTCCGCATTGGCGAATATCGCTTTGCCCCGCTACTTCTCGTGAAGATTCACGAAGTCTTACCTCGTTTGGCCAATCCAATGTTGCAGTCTCCTCCCGACACTGGATGTGACATCGACATCTTTGATGGTTTTGGCAGTGCAGGCATGGTCTCTCAACAATACCTTCCTTTGGACGACTTCAAAGGAGAAGGCTCGAGCTCGGCTGGTGCCACCTCAATGCAGGATGTGCATTCTCCATTTGTATCGTCACCGCCTACACTGTCCACTGGTTTAGATTTTTCGCGTGGCATGAATACGGACTTCAACCCAATCGCCGACATTGTTATGCAGTCCCAGGCATCCGTCAGCGTTGCTTCCCCTCTTTCTGCAGCTGTGGCTATATCCAACGACCAGCAACAACAACACGCTGCACAAACCCCTCAGATACATCAGCAAGGTCAAATGCCGCCGCAGTTTACTCGACAGCAGCAGCATCCACAGCACCGACAACAGCAGGAGCACCAGCAGCAGCAGCAGCAGCAGCAGCAGCAGCAGCAGCAGCAGCAGCAAACACCACATATACACCAGCTATCTTCCCACCACCATCAGATCCAGCTGCAGCACCAGCTCCAGCAATTGAACCGACGTACGCCACTGTCTATGACTCAGTCGCATTATCAGCAACAGTCAAAACAACCTCAGCAGGTATCCATGGTACATGGCCTTGGCGGCAGTCTTGCAATTTCACCCCATATGGACGGTGGCCTGAACCAAGCACCTACCATGAATGTTACTGGCCAGCCCATGGACCAAACTCAGGGCATAACCAGCATATTAGGCAACCATGGTTTTGGTGATACAATGAACGGCATCGGCGCGAGCCTACACTCGGCCGGTTTGGATATCCGGTCCCAGCCGCAGCAATCTTCAGGCTTTAATATGGCCACTACTCAACTGCGTACTGTTGGCGACTTTCAGAGCTTACAGCGCACGAGTTCTGACGCTAATTCTCTTAACCCAATCGCAGTGAGTGGCATGGGAAATGAGCTGAGTTTTGGTTCGCTAGGATAATTTTGGTGAGGTTGAAAATACCATCTAATGGCCTGACAATCTTGGCCATAACGATGTGAGGGTAAGCTTACAACCTCTGCTAGTCGGACTGTCGTTACCCTATCTCTAATTATATTACTTTAACCCGACGCAGCGCCGATTATATAACCTACTCTCCCTTTCCTTGCTAGTTGCCTTCTATAGCCGTGTCCTGTGTTAGAGAATGGTTGCATTTTTACCAAAACGTATTTGCTGAGTTTTGTTGTCCTTATTTCACTTTTTCTCATATTTTCACCACTTGGTTCATGTAGTTTTCGTTTTAGGTACTAGTTCTAAATTCCGCAAGCGTTAATCCCCATGTATATAAATTATCTTACCTATCTTTTATTAGTAGCGTCGATGTTTACAGCTGACGTACAGTATACCCATCAACCAAACTGGTCTTTTATTCGGCCGTTACACGTAATGCCTTAACTCCAGTAACGGACGACAAACACTTGGCTGGCTAAATAATGTCATGACCCGGAATATGCAGTGGCATACAGTTTTGTTCAAGACTTATATGAGAATTGACCAAGTTTCCGTGAAGGTGTATTCCTTGAATAAATGTGCAATACAAAGTAGACCCATGTCACTGTAAAATGCAAAAGTAATCGTTCCAGCAAGAGCCAACTGCACTTGTGCCCAAGACAGAAATGACGATGCGTCCCTAACGGCCTTTGTACCCCCCTCTGCCAGGCGTATTTACGCCTCGCATTTATCCGCCTCCCCCCCCCCCCCCCCCCCCCCCCCCACGCACGCCAAGTTTCACTTGCCATTGAAGCCATCCTTCTGCTTCTTCGCTGGCCTTGCCGTACCAACGTGCGTATTGTAGACCTATGTTTTCAAAGCCGTTAGTAAATAGTACATTCTGTACTCAGTTGTAGAAGCGTTTCAAAGGTAAAGTCTCTGACCTTTGTTGCAAATCGTAAGCTCGTGAGCGATTCCTTGAGGTGTTGCTCAAGGGGACTAATCATAACAAACATCAGAGTCTTCGAATTTCCACCAAGCGAGTACTGTAAGAGGTGGGTGAGCTTCGAATTTCGATAGGGGATGTGTGAGGCACCGCGGCCAAGAGCTTCGATGACATCGCCAAGACAAGCTAGGCTCTTATTAATACTCTGCGTTTCTTTCTTGCGTTCGCCCTCTGCACCACTCTGCTTAAGACGCTCCGAGCCAGCCAAATCAACCAGGTTTAACGTGCCATTGCACTGTTCCCCTGTGGCTGCATTCTCACCGGCCAACTTGAGAATGAATATCGAATGCGACCGGGAAGACCGCTCGTTTAAACCGGTAGCCGCCACAGAGCGATTACTCTGTGCCAGGTTCAACATAGCGTTGACTTCCTCCAAAGAGCCCAGTCGTACGGTTTTGCAGTTGGTAATGGTCGTCATCTTACGAATATCGTCGTGTCGAATATCCAGCCTTTTTTTTGGCTGCTGGTCTTTGGAACCACCGCAACTGGGGCTGGAAAGCAGATCATGTAATTCCTCGTTATACACTTCCACAAAGCTGCCGCTCACCGTGTACAACCATTGCTTTTCTCCTAGCAATCGTATGTTTTCGTAAATCATGTGTGCTGCACGAGAAATCACACCGTCTTCCGCAAACATTGTGTATGTCTTCCCAGACCCTGTCTGGCCGTAGCAAAAGATGCACACGTTGTAGCCATCGAGGGAACTCTGAACAAGCTGTGATATTTCGCCAAAGACTTCTTGATTTTGAACGGCCGGCTGAAACACACGGTCGAACTCGAATGGTGCAGTCCTTCGACAAACGGTCCCAAGGCTACTCTGCTCTTCTGGCCCAGTAACCTCAATCTGCGACGATGATGACCTCGCATCTGGGAATCGAATTTTTGCGTCGCTGCCTTCGTCAGTCCCCAGGATCGGTCGTACACGACACATGACACGGATATTTCCCTTCAGCTCTTGGTACTTGTTGAAGAGAATACGCCGTTCAGTCTCTTCCTTCATGAGCCTCTGTCGAGATTCCTGCGAAGCCTCCAGGGCGTCCTGCATCCGGGATTCCATCGCAGAGAACTGATCCGATTGTTGTTTGCTGTCTGACTTAAGAAAGTCAACTTGCGTCTGTAGCGCATAAACTCTATCCTCCAACAGAACCTTTTGAGAACTTGATTCCAAGAGTTTTTCTTGCAGAGCGGATTTGAGCGAGCACTCCCTGTCGATGTTGGATTGGTGGTTCTCGATTACGGCCCGTAATTTTTCAATTTCGTGCTCCTTGCTTTGCAACTTGGCTTCAAGGCCCCGGTGCTCAGACTGAAGATTTGCTTGAAGGGATTGCATTTCCTGGCGTGCACCGGCATTTTCTTCGGCCTGGGTCGCTTTGTGATTCTGATCCATGGAGCTCATGGCTTCTTTGTGCTCCAACTCCCGTCGTTGAAACTCGCCTCGCAATTCTTTCTGCAATCTATCGAGCTCGTGGCGATGTTCATGTAACTGGTCGTCGATCCTGTGAGAGTAATCACGTCGTACATTTTCTAAGGTGACCATTGCAGATTGCAATTGCTTCCGCTGCATTTCCACTTGGCACTGTGAAAGCACATATTTTTCTTCCAGCTGATCTCTTTGCCGTTGAAAATCATCGGCTGGGTTCAGTCAATCATCAGTCACCAAGCTGGGACAGGCCTTCAAGTACAACGAAGTGAGACATACCTCTGGATTTAGAGAGAGCCGCGTCTTCTTCTAAAGATTGTCGTCCGGCAAGCGACTCAGTCATGACAGTTTTAAGGCTGGAAAACTGGGACTCAACATCGCGAAGGCGCTCGTCAACGTCCAGCACTAAACATTTGAACAGTTAGAGTTCCGTGTTTGGTCTTGGGGGTGATTGTTCGTGTGCTAGTCACTAGGATTTGAACATCGAATAACTAAGTCAGGTCCTTCTCGTCCAGCTAGTGCCGGTTCGAGCATCGAGATAAGTCGAGAAACTTGTATGTCCACCTAATCATTGAAAGCGTATTTCGCAGTGTGTCTCACGCAGCTAGGCGTTCTCAATTCTTAGGTCAAAGATGCAAGGCTCCAAGGATGTCATTATCCTCTTGTGCGATTGCAGAGATACGACAATCCCGTTCAGTTCTCGAGACTGAAATCACTTGACTTCAAGCCGCCTCAGTGTTTCTATAAGGGCATTGCCGCTGAAAAGCCAATAGTGCTGCAGCTGGACGGGAAGTGTACAGTTCAAGTGATATTACTTTACCATTGTGATGTATGGCTCGCGTCGTCTCCATTTCTTCTTGGGCTTCAGCACCATATTGGCTCATAGATGCCGCAGGCCGTCGTTGAGCTGGGGTTTTGTCGCTGGCGACTGGCCGCTTAGCAGGAATTCGGCCCCTCCCAACACCAACGTTTTGGATCGAGTTGCTGCGGCCAGATGACAAATGCCTTGTTGGAAATTTGAGGGTCGAGCTGCTCGAGGATATGAGGGAGGATGCAGACTTCGGTATACCTGCGCTTTGGTGACCCTGTCATCCTTAAGAGTTAAGAAACAACGTAGCAGAGCTAACAATAGTGTCAGGTTAAGAAAAAGCGTACCTTGGGCACCAATGTAGCGATCGAGGTAGCATTGATGGTGCTACTTGATGCCGTAGTAGATGGAACGGACAGAGTCCTCACATTACATTCTCCGGCTCTCTGGGCAAGGGTTTGTCGTTTCGTCTCTGGTTCAGTTTCTAATAATCGGATGAAGAATTAGCCACCAGTAGATCGGGCAGTACGTATATCCCCGGATCCCTAATTCCGTTTATAATATGCAATAGAAACAGGGCTGTATTCAAGATTACTGAGGTTTGAACCTGGCCGCTTCAAGCTGGCTGGGGAGAGTGCCTTTGGCGTTGGAGAGCGAGAATGAGAATTGTGTCCCGAATCCGTCAATTCCTGCGAAGATAAGGACATTGCTATTTTAGGGTGAGGAATTTTCGAGCGTCGATGCGCCTTGTAATGTTAGGTGGAACTGAAAAGCAAAGAAATATACACTCAAAGCCAGCGCAAGATGCAACATACCGTATTTCCATGCTCATCCATAGTCGACCAACGTATTGCTGGTCCTCGTGTGGCAATAGCTAGTCGAGGAAGGGAGCGATGAAGTTGCAGATCCAGCAAATTTAAAGGTTGCTGCTTTCCCTCGATTAATTTACTTAGGTCTCCCGGAGGATGATTTCGTAAACAGAAGGGCGAATCGCAGCTGTAAGGGGTCTCAAGCCAAATTGTAATGTGTTGTTAAACGTAGTTCCAGGACCAAGTAAAACGGAAACAAGTTGCCACAGAATAAAGCAATGCGACTAGGGTTCAAGATGACAAAAAATGCATTGTTTACAATTGTGACAAGGTCACGTAGCGGTACTTGTTCTACGATGTACGTGTTTTGTGTAAACATACCATAAACAAACCATACCCTATTTTAAACCCCCATGAAATCCCCACTTTTAATAGTTGCCATGTTGATATTATTACATACTACAGTGGGGCGTAGCACAAGTACACCCTTCATGTCTCCATACGGTAATTACTCAGTATTGCACCAATTAGTTTCGCATTAGGTTGTTTTCCGCAAAAATAACGTACCAGGTGCCACAGCCTTGTCCCACAAGTCTCTAAAGCCACAACAAACCACAAAGTTTTGTCCCACGACTATCGTGCATCTGAAGGCTTCCTCGCCTTCAAAAACCTCCAGTTGCACATCTATTCCCCGTCGCACAGAAAACAAAATCAAAGAACGCTAAGGACTCTGGCTCCGGGTTTGAGACATGGAAAAGTACTCCCAATTTCGCGACAAGGGTATGTTCAGGCCCCATCCCGACTTGCTTTTGCAGCAGTGAAAATTCTTATTGCAACTCCATCGCACTCATTGCGAAAGTAACATACAAATACTCACACTGAGTGCGTGTAGGATCCGGGGTGTCTCCTTTTATGCCAATTAAGACACCATCGACGACACTATCTACTGTTCCCCGAGTGCTCTTGTTGCTCCTTCGCCTCGTCCCGTTCCTTACATATGGCGCACTTTACTTTTGCTTCCTCCACCATCTGCCTTTGCCAGCAGCAGTACGAAAGCTTCTTTTATGGACCATGATGGCAATTCCAGGCATTTGGTGGGTAGACCTTCAGATTGATGGTGTCAAGCGCGGTCATCTTTCTCAACAGCCTGTTTCGCGAATGCCACACCCTGGTTCTGTCATTGCCGCTAGCTTTACCTCGCCCATTGATGCGCTCTATCTCGCTGCAGTGTTCAACCCCATATTTACGGTTTCGCATCCTGGCACACGCAAAGTACAGCGCATTTCCCTTTTTCAAGCTATAGCATACGCTCTTAGCCCAGTTCAGAGCACCTCTGCGGCCTCGGAAATGGGACTAAGAGGAAGCCTGACAGATGTGCGGGCGCTTCTCAAAGCACACCCTGGTCAGATTATAGTTGTGTTCCCAGAGTGTAGCACCACAAATGGCAAGGGAGTGCTGCCATTCAGCCCTTCTTTGCTCACGACACCTCCCACCGTCAGGATTTTCCCCGTGAGCCTACGCTACACGCCACCAGATATCACGACGCCTATTCCGGGCGCTTGGGTGACATTCCTGTGGAAGCTTCTCAGCCGGCCAACCCATTGTATCCGCGTCCGTATCGCAGAAGGCATATTGAATGAGACGGGCCCATTGGCGGGAGAGGCAAGTTCGTGCGGAGGTGACTCTGATAACGATTGTTCGGATTTAACACCAGATGAGAAACTCGTTCTCGATCGTGTGGCTGAGTCGTTGGCTCGGCTGGGCCGCAATAAGAGAGTAGGCCTGACTCTTGGGGATAAAAGGGCCTTTGTACAGGCCTGGAAACGGTCAAGGAGGGACCGGTGATGTTTGGGGGTTTGTTTTGATATTTCGAGCTTTGTTTACATATTTCACTGGACTCGGGCGCCATTTCAACCCAGACTTGCTTCATAACGTTGAGGAGACATGCTCCGGTTCCTGTCTATATCACCTAGCTTACTGTGCCACAATTCGTCCTTGTTTCGTTTTAAGGGATATTCATTTGTAGGCAGCCGAAACACCATAAGTCGTATTCACATATCAGTCCCCTCCGCTTATTTAAAGTTGTGAAGGAAGCACGTTCTAGCAGACTGCAGCATTTAAACCCTCCGAGGTGCATCAACCCCATTTTAAAACTTATCGGTCACACAGCCAAGACTGGCGTTACTCACCAAGGCAGCATATTTCCTCAGCGTGCCGTTAGCTGCCCGCATCGGTGGCGCCTTCCACTCCTTCCGTCTTTTTTCGAGCTCCTCTTCCGATACTTCAAGATCAACAACTCTTTCAGTTGCATCAATCACAATACGGTCGCCATCTCTAACCAGGCCAATCGGGCCACCTTCCATGGCCTCCGGGACGATGTGGCCAATCAAAAAGCCGTGGCTACCGCCCGAAAAGCGACCATCCGTGAGCAATGCAACATCGTTGCCGAGACCCGCACCCATGATAGCAGAGCTTGGTTTGAGCATTTCTGGCATGCCTGGTCCACCCTTTGGGCCTTCATAGCGGATGACGACAACAGTCTTTTCACCAACCTTGATATCACCCCGTTCAAGTGCAGCAATAAAATCATCTTCTGCGTCATAGCACTTGGCAGCGCCTTCAAACCTGAGGCCTTCTTTGCCGGTGATCTTACCCACCGAGCCTCCCGGCGCCAACGAACCACGAAGAATCTGGAGATGCCCGGTTGGTTTAATAGGACTGCTCAGAGGCCGGATGATGGGCTGGTCGTCGGGAAAGTCGGGAAACGAAGCAATATTCTCCTTCAGTGTCTTGCCCGTTACCGTAATCCCACTGCCGTCCATTATCCCCTCCTTGATAAGAAATTTGAGAAGAGCTGGTGTTCCACCAATGTTAAATAAATCTTCAAAGACATATTTTCCGGATGGCTTGAGGTCCGCCAGGAAGGGGGTACGATCCGACACGGCTTGGAAATCGTCAATAGTGAGCTTAATTCCCACGGAGTCGGCGATTGCGATCAGGTGCAGAACGGCGTTCGTGCTGCCGCCGAGAATTGTAACCAGGACCATGGCGTCCTCAAACGCCTGCCGGGTCATGATATCGCGGGGTCGAATGTCCTCCTTCAAGAGGTTACGGATAGAGTCGCCAATAGATTCACATTCCGCGACCTTCATCGGATGCTCAGCAGGGTAGCTGCTACTTCCCGGTAACGTCATACCGAGAGTCTCGATGGCGCTAGCCATGGTATTGGCTGTGTACATGCCGCCACACGCTCCACCGCCAGGGCATGCGTTGCGAATAATATCGAAGCGCTCCTCTTCGCTGATAGAGCCAGAAATATATTGACCATAGGCCTGGAAAGCACTGACGATGTCAAGGGACTGGCCCCCTTTGCCACAGCCGGGTTTGATCGTGCCACCGTACACCATAATACTCGGACGGTTCACACGTCCCATGGCGATGAGGACGCCCGGCATGTTCTTGTCACATCCTGGAAGAGAAATATTTGCATCGTACCACTGGCCGTTCATGACAGTCTCAATGCTGTCAGCGATAATCTCACGACTCTGCAGGGAATAGCGCATTCCCGTCGTGCCCATGCTAATGCCGTCGGATACACCAATGGTATTGAATCTCAGGGGGACAAGGCCGGAATTCGCAACCGACTTTTTGACAACATTCGACAGATCCATGAGGTGCATGTTGCATGGGTTTCCCTCGTACCAGACGGACGAGATGCCAACTTGGGCCTTGTTCATGTCCTCTTCAGTCAAACCAACGGCGTAAAGCATGGCCTGGGATGCACCTTGGGATTTCGGCTGGGTAATAAAGGAGGACACTTTGTTGAGCTTCTCGATGTTCTCAGCTAGGGCAGGGCTCGTCTGCGACAGGAAACGACGTTGCCTGTCCAAAACTAATATTAGACCTCACACAAGAGATAAACGGGGCACACATTATCCATACGGCCCTGGAGCAGTATACGAGAGAAGGCAGTTTGGGGGAGACATACATCAATGCCGTGGTGGTCCAAAATGTGCCGGTCCGCTGCGTAGCAGCCCGGCTTGCTTTAAGAAGCCCAGTAGAAAGCATCACACCAAAGAACGACTAAAATGTTGCTGGTAATGCGGAATGAACGCGTGAGCTTTCCTTTGGTGTATTTGGCGTGCAATAACAGGAGGGGCAGTCAACTTCGCATACCACTGTCTCTTTTTTTTTCGGACTCTTGGTGTGTTGGTCGAGAGAGGAAGCTGCGAATACAGGACAATCCCGGCCTTTTAAAGTGTCCAGCTTGGAATAAAACGTGAATCAGACTATGTGTGCGAGGGACATGGGATGTCTCTGGTTCGGTGTTTTCGTTCCTTTTTTAGCCTTTACCCAAGTTGTTCCCCGTTAGGCCAAATGATCCATAACTGTCATTTTTTGTCTAGCTTCTTATTAACGCCGCGCCTTCGGTCGGGGGCACTGGTGCATCTCCGAACATCTCTGTAACAATTACGTCTGCCTTGATTGGCGAACCGCATGTTAACAAAATTCCGAAACCCACTTCAATAGCTGGGTTACCTAATACTCCGCACAAACCACGCCAATGTTCGTTTTCCATCAAGTCGAGATACGCCCAGTTTAACAGAATTGATTATATGAAGTACTACTTATTATTAAAGTCGTCCGTTTGTCTTATCGCCGTCAAGTGGCCGTTTGACCAAGATCTCGTCTATAATGCCATGCTCTTTTGACTCTTCTGCGGTCAAGTATCTATCTCGCTCCATCATGTCGTTGATTTCCTCGATGCTGTATTTCATGTGCCCAAATGACTTGTTTATGTGGCTCTGGACTATTTTGTTCACCTGCCCACGCAGCCGCTGTATTTGATTCGCGTATATCAAAATGTCCGCAGCTTGTCCCCGAGTTCCCCCAAGTGGCTGGTGTACCATTATGGAGCTGTGTGGGAGCGCAAAACGCTTGCCGGCCTCGCCTCCGATAAGAAGAATTGCTGCCATGGATGCCGCAGCCCCGACGCACACCGTTGATACAGGTGATCTGATATAAGACATTGTATCATATATAGCGAGACCAGAGTTGACTTCACCACCTGGAGAATTGATATACATCGTGATCGGCTTCTCGGGAGCGTCTGATTCGAGCCATAAAAGCTGTGCCACAACAGCAGCCGAGACCGTATCATCGATGGCACCGTTCAAACATACAATCCGTTCCTGTAGTAGCTTAGAAAATATGTCGGCTATTTCAGTGAGTTATATTTTAGTCAGCTGCAGTAAATCAGATTACGTAGAATCCACGTATATATATAATGGAACTCACATGTTCGCCAGCCGCCGGCCTGTGATGTCAGCACGCCTCACACATACGACATCAAGTCACCACTTCAATACCAACTGGGGACATACCGTGACCTCTGTAATGTAAGGCATCGGCAAGGATGAAGCTGATGATGCACACGATGGGAGCCTCGAGAAATGTGCCGTTTGTGCCGGCCGTGCCAGCGGACGTTGCTGGATAGGGACGGCCCTTCGAAGTATACGCCTTATTATCGTCGAGCAATTCATTGTTTGGTGGTGCCGTGTGAGAAACAGTGCAAGCAACCCCAATACGTAGCGTTTTTTGTCGCGTCGTTGGAACACTGGAAAAGTGGGGCGGTTACATACGATGCTTTGTTGCATACTGCATGACACAGACCATTCAACCACTCACAACTCGATACATTGCTCTTTTCCGCCACTACAATAAGGTCTGGAGTATCATCCAGTGCCACTGAAAGGATTCTGCCATACGACACGTCTGGGCAACACCATGGCTATAAGGCTGGCGCTACGCCATACCACGCCCAAGAACGGCAAATCTCGAGGCGATATCCGCATTGCTTGCGCATGGCAACTACATAAACTCTTGCGACAAGATCCCAGGCGTGCATATGCATCTGTTCCATGTGTGGAGTCACATTCTGGATATCAAAAAACCAATACAAATGGTGACCTTCCGGTGTCACCCCTGGCGGACAGGTCCTTCGCTCTTGCACGTACAAGGTGGACACTGCCAAAGTCGCGCGAGAAGGCTCGGACCAATTCAACCAAGTTTCAACGAAAACTGGCTAGTAACGCTTTTGGTAGGATTGTGTATTTGCACTCTTTGACATTTGCACTCGTTGAGGTCGTCGAAGCAGCATTCACTGACATGAACCAAACAGCCCGGATCCTTGCTAGCCCGAGCCGGTGCTGCCCTTTGACGAAAACACGGGTTCCAAGGGACTGCTTGCAGGTTTTCAAGCTCATGGCCCATCCCGTGACGGGTGATCCCTGGTGGGTGCCGCTTGATCTTTCGAGTACAATACCATCGCAACACCCTGTACCAGGTCTGTCCATTCGAGGCCCTAGTGCGTACACCCTCCCACGCGGTGACTTTTTACGTGGTTTCATACGGACCTCTGGTAAATACCGAAGGGGCTTTAAATCCCTACTTCGGGTGTCTGAATTACCGGGTCTTGCGAGTACCCTTGGCGGGGCCGTTTGGAGGGAGGATATGGATACCCTTGTCCTCGAGCTTATGCGTCGTCGTATATGTGAGGAATTGTTGTACTTTTCCTTCCTGACAGAGGAGTATGGGAGAAAATACTTGACGTCACTCAAGGACCTGGATCAACTTCGAAGCCTACATCAGCTCGGTTGCGTTTTCAATTTAGACTCGCAAGATGACCGATATGACGGCAGTAGTTGGCGACAGCCAGCTTCGGTTAAACGTCAGTCACCTACGACACAGAGCTTGCCGTCTTATGATACCCGTTCTCTTCTTGGTGATGTATACATGCATGAGCTGCAAAAATCTTCCGCGATATTCCGTGGCGCGGTGGCTGTGGTTTTAAGGGGTTCTAGAACAATATCTCTTCAAAAGCGACTATGGAAGTTACAGGCTTATAATATAATATAAAGAGGTTACTTGTTATGTTTAGTGGAGGTATGTTGTTGTTGTTGTTATTTTAACGTCACTGGTAACGCGAGGCGTCACCGACCTCCTGTAGGGTATATAACGAGGGTGCCGTACTACCTATCTATTTATCTTTATAGGAGCTTTATATAATAAGACTTTCAGAGACACCTTAAATTAAGGAAGGCATAAATAGGCGTGCCTGGCGTAAGGTTAAGTAGTGTAATTAGTTTATAATTTAAACCTTTATTTAATTAATATTTAGTGTCTTATATTTATATAATGTAATGAAAGATTAGGTGGACAGGTATTATGATGTCTACTAGAGGCGGAGACGTAGTCGAGGGCGAAAGTTAGATATATTTTTAAACAAGAACTAATTCTTTATAATAAAAGATTAAGTAGACAGCTATTATAATGTTTACTAAAGGCTGAGATATATGTTACAAAGGCACTTCCCAATAGGTAGGTGGCTCTACTAGGTGATCAGGCTAGTGGAGTTGATGTTCTAGTAAGACAGTAAGAAGGTGTAACGGCTAAACAATAAGTCAACACGTATAAGACAGGGTGGTGATTATATATAATAAGGGCATAGGAATATAGGTTTATATAGGTTTATATTTCAGAAAATTAGTAACAACTAAGTCTTCCATCTATAAAGGAGGAAGCCTTAGTCCTATATATAACTAACTATCTTATTTATATCTTATTCGTCCATCTTATTCCGCGTATAAGATGGCCCCTATCTTATACGTATCTGATACCGTTACTTTATTCTTAATATAAGATAGTCTACTTAGTTATTCTATTAAGAGCTCTATTATTTAATATATTTTATTCTCTATAAAAATACCCCTAATAGTAGTAGCCTTAATCCTATTAGTTAAGTTATACTTCTTTAGTTACTTTCCTTATACTAGTACCCTTTTATACTAGCTATATATACATTAGTATATCTTATACTAGCTATCTTTCTATTATTCCTAACTACCTTAGGTCTCCTTCTAGGCCCTATAGAGGCTATAATTATAATATAATCCCTTCCCTTTCTAGGCTTTATCTTAAAGCTATAAGTAATACGTTATCTATACCTTTCTTTTAAATTCTATTAATAAGAACTCTTCTTCCTATTTTCCAGTATATCTAATTGTATTAAGAAACGTTATACTCTAAATAGTATTACTTACTATTATAGTTTCCTTTAATAGCTTAATCTTTCCGGTTTTTCTATAATACCTTATTCTTATTACATCCACCTAGGTAAGAATTATATCTAGTCCAATAAGTTAACTTATTATATTCGTTATTATTAAGCTTATATTTAAGTTAGAGTTAAGTGTAATAGTTAAGGTATTATTATAGGTCCTAATATATCCTTATAATCTTCCCTTTAGATTTCCCTTACTAACCTGTTTTTAAGCGGAGTACTAGGTTACTAAGTCTTAGTAGATTTCTTAGGCTAAGGAGAGCGCTGAACTAGCCCTTAAGGAGTTAACCCACCTTTAGGAAGCCACCGCTCGTCTTTAGCGGATTAATAAGTAATAAAGGGCCTATAAGGAGAAGCGTTAAAAGCTTCTTAATAATACCTATACTGCTTAGGATGTAGAAGATAAGGCCCGCTAGGCTAAGGAGGAGCGCGCTACTACTTAGGCCGTTTAAGAGGCTTAAGCTACTATGACTACCGTCTCCTTTAATTAGAATACTATTATAGCTAATTTAAATACTAGTCCTATTAGTATTCTATAATTATTTCTTTAGTGTTTAGTAAGTTCTTACTTAATTCCTATATATTTTCTTCCTTTAGGTAGTTTATTCATTTAATAAGGTATTCGATTCTTCGTCCTATTTATTAGTATCCCTAAACATCTTCTACCTTATATTCCGGTTCTCCTAGGACTTATTCCTTTAAGAGCTCTTCTTCGTTTAGTGCTTTTTTTAGGAGTGAAATATTGAATTATAGGTGTACTTATAATCCCGTGGGTTATTATAGCTTATAAACGTTTATTAAAATTTTCCTTATAATAAGGAATAATCTAAGTTTCTTAAAGTTAAGTTTATTATTTAATCTTTTTATTTAAAGGTTCTTTTAATTTAAGTAGACTTTATCTCCCTTCTTTAGGGTTAGTCCCTTAACCCTTTTAGTATATTTCCTTATTTTATTTTATTATTATAAGAGGTTTCTTCTTACTTAAGTAATTACTTTATTAAGGGATCTAATAGTTTTATTTACTTTTAGATTTAATCCCTTATTTTTATAATAGTCTGACAACTATAGCTAGAACCTATAATTAGCTCTAAATAGTAATATCTAGGTTCCTATATATACTATACTATTATAGGCCACTTATACTAATAGGAGCCATTAAACCTAGTCGTCTTACCTCTTATTAATATACACTTATAAGTATTATTCTAAAGTTTAGTTTATTCTTTTAGTTTATTCGTTTATTTAGGGGTAGAATACTATACTAAGTTTTCTTTTAACTTAGAGTTATTAGGTCACTTCTACCTAGAATTTACTAATAAAGGTTACTCCTTTATTACTAATAATATTATTTAGTAGACTATAGTTAGTTATAATATTTTATATAAAGGTATATATAAGGTCTTCTACTATATATAACTTATAGTATAATAGGAAGTATATATACTTTATTAATTTATTTATAATTACTAAAATATTATTATAACTAGTATT